>RPOG01008363.1:0-14497 GCA_008086565.1 Thalassoma bifasciatum | reverse complement strand
AAATGACAACAGACACTTCCAAAATGACCCCGATCAAAAGTTTACATCCCCTGGTGATTTTGGCCTGATAACATGAACACAAATTGACACAAATTGGTTTGAATGTCTACTAAAGGTAACCATCTTCACCTGTGATCTATTTGCTTGCAATCAGTGTGTGTGTATAAAAGGTCAGTAAGTTTCTGAGGTCCTGACAGACGCTTGCATCTTTCATCCAGTGCTGCACTGGCATTTTTGGATTCTGAGATATGGAGAATGCAAAAGAATTGTCAGAGAATCTGCACAAAAAGGTAATCAAACGGTGTAGAACAAGAGAAGGATATCAAAAGATATCCAAGGAATCAGGTAGACCCAAAAAAAAAAAAAAAAATTCAGCTTGAGCAGGCCTTAGAACTTCTGGGACAAAGTCATTTGGAGTGATGAGACTAAAATTTACTTTTTGACAACATCCAGGCAACCTGGACAAAACTGATGGAAGGATGAATGTTACATGTTACTAGAAAATACTGGGGGAAAAAATTGCTACTCATCAGCCCAGAAGCTAACCTTGCAGAGCAGATGGAGCTGCCTGATTCATTTCTGAAATCCTACAGATCCATCTTGCTAAGATCCAATCACAACCGATTTCGCCTGAACCAATCAGAGAAGAGAGGCGGGAGCTGCGGGTGCTGTAGATGTGACATCAGCAGGAAGTGTCTGAATGTTTGAAAACAATGGCGGCATGTGAAGCGGTCTCCATGGATGCGGCGATATCTGCAGTTTTATCAGAAATAGACTCAAACTCTTCTCTAAAGGAAGAACAGAGAACGTCACTTAAAGCCTTTCTGACAGGAAACTATGTTTTTGCTCTTCACCGGTCGGGAGAATGAATTGTATGAATTTTCTGTCTTGGATTGGTCTGTGATGAGCGCATCGAGCAGGACAGTTGTCCAATCACCAGCTGCTATAACTTTTTCAAGTCCTGCCTCTGAAAGCACTCTCTTGCAACCCTTGCCTAGATGAAGTAGTGAATTAAATCCGTGACAGATATATGAAACTGTCCCCCTTGCATGTCAGGTTACCCAGAAGCTGCACATGGGACGTATGTGGACATTCCAACATGACAATGATCCAAAACACTAGGCCACATGGGCCTGCCATTGGCTACAGCAGAATAAAGTGAAGGTCCTGGAGTGGCCTTCTCGGTCTCATGACCCCCATCAGGGTCATATTGGAAGTTTCTGTTGTCATTATGATTTAAAAGAGTAAACAGTTGTTTGACAATAAATGGCTTCATCCCACAACTAACCATGAGTGAGAGAAAAGCACTTGTGCGATCACCCAAATTCTCTGAAAAAAGGCAAATCATAAATTCTGCCAGGGTATGTAAACTTACGAGCACAACCGTAAGTACCTTAATCAAGCCATCTTGAAACTATTCAGATTTTACATATAGGACATTACCTAATTTTACTTTACACATCAAAAGAGAAAAATTTGACCACTGAACAAATATTTGGGATGAATTCCCACATAATTGGTCTTCCTGGTTCTTGTGCCATTAACAACCCCACAGCAATGGCTACATGTCAACCTCCATTAGTTCATCAGATTGGATACAGTTAACAGATTTCACAAAATGAATTTCAGATTAGAATGTATTGTGTTACCTCTCTTTCACGAACAGTAAGAACCATCCGGTCAGACAACTGGCTAAAGATTTCTATTGAGAAGAAAACAAAATGTGAAAATATAATAACTCAATGACATTAATAAATCAACACAGAAATGCAATGCTGGATGCCATTAAAAGGTAGCTTAACTATTTAACATCGTAGGTGTGTCTGTTATTACTATCCCATCTCTAATGAAGTTGGGGTGTTGTGTAAAACAACGTAAACATAATACAAAAATACAATAGTAATCAATTTTAGTTCTATACATATAGACAAAACACATTTTACCTTTTGTTACTTAACCTGATCTGCTTGCATCATCTATCTCACTTCACTTTGCTTGACTTACGGTTCATGCAGTCAAACCGAAGGATGAGGCTGATGAAATTCTCAAGCGTCATCTCTGAAGAGGAGGAGCCGTAACGCAGAGCCAACAGGTTCAGCATATCGTCACTGATCCTCTTTCCTGTAGAACAAAAAAAAAACATGACATCCACATTTAAACCCTGGTTCCTGCTGTCTAAATGCACAGAGCTTCTCACAAGGTTCCTAGTGATTGGATAGAGTTCCTGCTGTGGAAAGGCACCTTTAGATAACAGTTACATCAGTAGCAAACGTGAAGAAGGGATTAGTTATCTACCTGAAGCCATGATTGCATTGCGAAGCTCACTCAGGGAGAGGGTTCCATTCTTAGAGACATCGGTGAGATAGAAAACATCCTGGTATAAAAGAAAACATATTAAGCACAACTTGGCCAGAAAAACAGAAGCTACACAAACTTTAAGATAACTCAATGACAATCTTCTATCAGGATGCACTCTTGCAGAGCGTCTTTATGTGAGTCAACAGTGACTGTTGGTTTATCCAAACATCTTTTAGCTGGTATGTTTTTATTACCTTGTATGTGAGGATCTTCTTCCACAAACGAACAAATTCCTCCCCATTCAGTTTCCCTGTGATTGACGTCTATGTAACCCATCATTAAGGATTTAAAGCAGCACATGTCACATGAAGTTCCTGAACTTTAAAATGTTCCCGTGAGAGTGAAATTAACCAAAGGTCAGGCAAGCTGCGGCACGTTTACTTCAAGGGTTTTATGTAACCGCATGAGCTCTCTTTGAGTTGGAGAAAAGAAGAATTTATACATTTTTTACTCAACGACACAGTTGATGCAGAGAAAAGGATACGTCAAACAGAGCAACCATGCTGCGGCAGGCTTCGATGCTGAAGCCTCCATTATTTGAATCTCCTAAAGAACAACAAAAAGACAGAAAATGACATTTAGATCAGCCTAAAGCTACACACTCCATCTCTGATCAGGTTCAGGCACATTTTGACTCAAAGCCAGTATTTCAATCCAAACCTCTCTTGAGATTGTCATTCAGAATCCTCTGGAGCTGCTCAGCGTCGACCTCTTCATACTGTAGGAGAAATGAGGACAAAGGGGGAATTAGCAGCCATGCAGGTTTTGAAAATGTAACAGTATAGGGTTTACAGTGAACCAAAATGATGGGTTTGAGAGAAATAACAAAGGTATAGCTGAAATTCTTTAAAAGTTCTTTTTTTTTAATGTCTGACCCCAAAGAATAAGACAATAAAAGTGAAATAAGTAAATCGTAAAGAGTAATTTGAATGGAAACAACCTCTTTACAAGGGTCAAATATCAAGATTGATACAGCTTTCATGTTGTCCTGCTAATACTGAAGCTAAGGCCCCATTTACACTATAGCACTTCACAGTGTGTCACCCACAAACACAAAAAACACTGTAAGAAATGTCTGCGTGTGGACTGTGACTGTGGAGATTTCACTGAAAACACCGGCTTGCCCTTTACACAGCAATGGTGAAAACAATGTTTCAGAATTCCACTCTGGAGGCCGTTTTCAAAAATTTGCATTTTGGGTCGACTGAGACTGCTTTTGTGTAAACAAGAGGCCAAATCGCAACAATACTTTTGTGTTACAAACTGTTGCCGTGTAAACAGCCCCAAAAGCCTGGCTAAGCTGGGCAGGGATGGGGGAAGCAAACCTTGTCAGAGAACTGCCGAAACAAGGTCCTCTTCTTTTCATCATCTGCTCCGTTTTGGGCTGGAATGACCTACAGAAGACACAGTTTTTCAGATTAACTGATGTAAATAGCCGTTTTAGGCATCTGGAGTCTTGTTGTGGACAGCAAACAAAAACAGGTTATCAGCATGTATGTCAAACATAAGTTGAGAATACTTGCACACCTCTTCTACTCCGTTAATTTTCATGTGCTCATGGCTGTGGCCGGCTGAATTTTCACTAGGAGGATGGAAAAAAAAAAAATTTCAATTACATGAATGACATTCTGCAGTTATATTTAGTCACTCATGATATAAAAGCAGGCATATATGTACATGTTCAAAAAATACATGCAAAAAGAAGTCCACACTTGGATTTAACTGAGCAAATAGGTCCAAGCCTCCTATTGGACAATAACCACAACAAGTTATTTAACCATAGCTGATGCAATGGGTAACTTCTCATTCCTTAAACAACCATGGAGAAAGACACATCCTGTGGTCATGGAAAAGATGTGAGTCTGTTTAAGAAAGGTCAAATCATGCATCAAGCAGAGAAAACATCTGAGATTGATGCAGAAACTATTAAAATTGGGTTAAAAACTGTCCAACACATTAGTAAAAACTGGAAGATTGGTGAAGAACCATTGTCTTGGATGCATCAGAGTAAGAAGAGAGGCAGGTGACATGAATGTTCATTGTGTGAAGTTAATCTGCAATACGACTGATGAAGTTAGGGGACTAAGTGCCAGAGACAATGTCATGTTGCTGAAATGGAGTTTTTAATTAGTTTACTAAGAATTGACTGCCTGAACAGTGTATTTGTTTTTAAATGTTAAAAAGGGAGAAATAATTTTTTTTCATAAAGGTGCCTGACCGCTCAGTTGTCAGTCACTTACTGGACATGAGTCTCTGCTTTGGAGATGATGGTCAGGAGGAAGGAGGCCGTCTCATTGGGATTGAAGGTCGATGGCACGATCACGTATTCACCAGGCTCTAAAGCCACCAACTCCATCACCTCACGTGCATTCATGTATTTTTTTGACCCTGCAGCAGCTTTGTTTCTCATGAAGAAAGATGCTGGAAACTTCCCCTCATGTGTCTTGTTCTGTGAAACAGCATAAACAGGTAACTGACGGGTTATTGTTTCTTCTTTTTATCCCACATAATCATTTCTGCACAACGATTCTCTGTGTAGGTCTTTGATATAATGTGCATGGGGATTGAGCTTTAAATGATACTTGCCTCTTCAGTCACCTTTGAGGAAATCAGAGAAGTTGGAGAGAAATGAGATCAGGAAAAAAAAAACCAGAAGAAAACTTTAGTGAAATCCTGATAAAAAATATACTTGCAGTTTTATTATCAAAGCATATACTTATCCTCTAAATTTCCCCAGCTAGGTCAGCCCTCTATGTTTTTTATTGTTTTGTTTTATGCAGTTTTAACTATTAGCATTATTAATTTTACCTTGAAGATAGAGAACCCAATGTGGAGATTCTCAACCAGGCGTCTGTTCCTCTTGTCAGGCTTTTGCATGAGAGACACCAGCATGCTGTTTTCACTCTGAGATGAAGAGCAGTCACTGGATATCTTATCGATCTTCACCTGATACTGTGGATTGGTCCAGAAGCTATCTGAAAGGTTTGAAGGAAACCAGTGTAAGAGACACCAACTTTAGATAATGATTAATAAATCTATAATCTGAAAAATAAATAAATCCTCCTACAGTGGAATCAGAAAAATAATGCTGTGGCTTTCAACTTGAACTGTTTCAGGGAGCTGTTTTTAAAGGAGAATAAATGGTTATTATACAGAGAGGTACAGCTTTGTGCTGGTCTTAACAAGTTACTTACAATTAAAGAAAACCCAAGAGAACCTCCCTTCTTTTTGTGGTAGGAGTGGTGAAAAATAACCCTTCTTCATCTGTGAGGAATGGCTTTTTTAATTTGAAACTCACAGACAACTCAGTTAACCAGGAGAGGGCAGTCTCCCTCTCAGGAGCCAAAACACACTAAAGTTCCCTCTTGGGGACAAAATGTGCACTGACGCGCTATTCTGGGAGCCAAAACACACACAAAAAATGCTGTCCTGGGGGACAAATTACATGCTTAAGTGCTCTCTTGATGAATGTGAACAACGCTGCTGTCTTGGGGACAAAACGTGCACGACAGTACAGTCTTGGGAGCCAAATTGCATGCTTGAGTGCCCTCTTGGGGGATAAAATGTGCACAATAGTGCTGTCTTCACAGCTGAAGTGCACACTAAAGCACAGTCTTGGGAGACAAAACACACCAAAGTGCTATCTTAGGGGCACCATGTGTGTTACAGTGGTGTTTTTGTAGCCACATGCACACTAAAGTGCTTTAAGAGAAGACACAATCTGCTCTAATATGGCCTCTTGGGAGCCAAAACACACACTTAAATGCTCTCTTGGGAGACAAAAAATGAGCTTTAGCGCTTTCTTGGGGGACAAAATGTGTGCTAAAGTGCTGTCTTTGAAGCCAAAATGCATCCTCGAGTGTTCCATTGGGAGACAAAAAGTGTGCGCTAAAGTGCCAAAATGCCAAAATGCATGGTCAAGTGGCCTTGTTGGAGACAAAATGTGGGCTAAGGTACTGTCTCTGCAGCAAAAAACCCACACCAAAGTGCTCTCTTTGGAGCATAATGGATTGTAACTTGTTCTCTTGGGAGTAAATATTTCCACTGAAGTGCTCCCTAAGGAGACAAAGTAAATGCTAAAGTGCTCTCTGTGATGCAAAAATGTAGACTTTAATGCTTTCTTTGGTGACAAAATGTGCTTTCAAGTGCTTTCTTTGGAGCGAACGTGTGCTGAAGTTCCCTCCTTAAACATACAAAGTTCCCCCCTTTAGTGAAAAAACACAACAAACTTCCGCCTTAGCTGGTTGAAAAGTGATAAACTGAATTCTTGGGTGGCAAAGACACACACAAAAAGTGCTCACCTGGTTGGCAAAATACAGCTGCTATCACCTACCTTTTTTATCATCCCTGCCTATCAAAAAGTTCTCATTTCCCAATGAACTGCATTTTTGTGTGAGCAAGATGTGAATGTCACTGGAGTGCTTTTGGTCTGAGCACCCCCCCCNTATTTTCTACCTTTAGTATCTATAAGGCCAGGTCTGAATGGTCTTGCACCCTCTTTTTTATCTGATTTGCTTTTACCTTCTGTGCCTGTCAGAGCCCTCAGGTCTTCAGGTCAAGGACTTTTAACAATACCAAAAGTAGAAACTAAGACCCACAGTGAAGCAGCTTTTAAATACTGTGGCCCATGTTTGTGGAACAGCCTGAAGACCTGAGGGCTACACAGAGTTTAAACACTTGTAAAAGCAAACTTAAAACCTACCTTTTTGGTCAAGCTTTTAGCTAAGTTTTAGTTATTTATTCAATTAGTCCTGATCTTAACTTATTTGAAGTCATATAATTTTTATTTATTTATTTATTCTAAAATTAAATATTTTCTCATTTATTTCTTTTATTCTTAGTTATTACTTTTATCTTGTTTTTTTCTTATCTTGAGTTGTAAATAACTTCTACCTTCAGTGTTTCCTCACGAACATCTCCTGATAGAGTTTCTTCAGTTCGTAAACACACATTTTGATGACTGTGTGGTATTCTTATACATGGGGGGTCATGGGTGGCTGTGTTGGGCTGGCGTGTGTATGTATGTGTGTTTGTATGTGTGTGTGTGTGTATGTGTCTGAGTGGGTGGGGGAGGGTCTGGTGACCTTATTTGATTTTATTCGTATGATTAATTCTCTTTTTGTAAAGCACTTTGTGTTACCACCTTGTGTATGAAAAGTGCTCAATAAATCAAGTGATTGATTGATTGAAAGCCATAAAACTTCTATCTCTCCAGTTATCCATTAACCATGCTCACCAAAACTCGCCGTCATCAGCCACAGAGAGGCACAGCTCACGATCCTGAGGGCTGATGGTTTGCCACAAAGAAGACCTTAAGAGTCCAATGACCAGTGGAGACAGAGGAAATGTGATTTTCTTATTAATATCATGCTTCTCATGGAGTGTCACACAGAGCTGACAGACATGTAACACACAGCACATGGAGAAAAAGATGAATTATAGAGCATATTCTACTTCTGAGTGCATGACACTGTTCTTGCCCGACAATTGACTTTTCTGGTTGGTTAAAACAATCTGAATCCAATCCAAAGCCGTCAGACTTTCACTTTGACAGCAGAATTAACGAATAAAAACAAAGTCTATCCGAAGGCTCTGGATTGTCAAACTGTACAGATGTTACGTGCTTGTTGCAGGTTTTTCCACCTGGATGATGTGAAGTGATTAAATCATATTGTGTTGTAGCTTTGCAGCCGGTTGAAAATGGTTTAAGCAAAACAAGCTGCAAGTATGAAAACAAAAATACTGGCTGAGAGACTAATACTGGAAAAGGTCAACATGCTAAGTCTTGTTTGTCTTTGCGTGCAAACGTTAGAAAGAAACTCACTTTGATTGGATGGTCATGCTTCAAAGCACATCAATAATTGTCAAAGTCAACAACTGGAGCCTGGCTGGCACCAAACGGATGATAGTTTGAGACACAAACATGGTGTCAAAGGAGAATGATCCTTTTAAAGGGCCAGTTCAGTGTGATTCATTGTAGAGATAAACCCCTGATATCCAATCACAAATCTTTTTAAGCAGCCTCTGAGACATTTGATGGTGGTTCTCACCGATCGCTCCAGTCTCCTTTCCATTCCCCTTGACCCCACGGGTTCCACAGACGCACCAGGTGTACAACATTACCTCTGCTAGTCACCTGAGTGACAGTTATCACAGAGTTACAACATGAAATGGATTATCATTTAACATGTGATCCAATGCTTTTGTTAAAAAAATTAAATGCAATTCTTTACCGACTTCACCCCAGTGACGGAGTAGGCATGACCTTCAACCAGTCCATTTGGTAGAACAGTGTTAGCAGAAGTCTCCTGTAGGATTTAGATTAATGGTATAAGTTACTTTATAAAGAGTACATGTCTTTGGGCACTTTTGTTTGTAGAACTTGGCAGCATGTGTAGACAGCAGTCTTTGTACAACCCCAATTCCAATGAAGTTGGAACGTTTTGTAAAATGTAAACAAAAACAGAATACAATGATTTGCAAAACCTCTTCAACTAAACACAACAAATTCAAGATATTTAATGTTCAAAATGAAAAACTTAATTATTTTTGTGCAAATATTTGCTCATTTTGAAATAGATGCCTGCAACACATTTCAAAAAAGCTTCTTGCTTGATGTACGACTTCAGTTTTTCAACTGTCAATCGTTGGGGTTGGAATTGGGTTTTTTTGTATGGTCAAGCAGAATTCTTGCTCACTCATTCTACTGTATTTTAAGGACTATAAGTCGCTCTGAAGTATCAGCCACATCAGCCAGAAAAACATATTTAATCTCTTAAGACCTGTGAATTTGTCTACTATGCTTTTTTCTTTTCTTTTTTTAATTTCCTTGCTTTTTTGGATCACTAAGACCTAAAAAGTATAAAAACTAAACTTGGTTTTTGTACAGGAAGTTATGTTTTTAGTGTTATCAGTTAGCTGCTAGTTTTTAGTTATCAGTGTTATTGTTCTTAACTACACTTTTTTTCTCTCTGAAATTGGTCCAAAGTTATGATATCACCAAAAGATGACATGGGAAGTGTCCCTCAATGTAGATGATAGATTTAAGTTTAACAAAATGAGGTTTCATGGGTTCTGAGAGGCAGAAATGTAATGTCTACATGTGTGAATGCCGGGTCTTAAGAGGTTAAGTCGCATTTATTTAGAATACTTTAGTATGTTAATAGTATTTCCAGAGAGAACTGTTTATATATATAACTTGGATATGTACATATATGTTAATTAGGAGGTCTAAAAGTTTTCTCTAATGGTTTGACCGGTGCAGGGTGAGCTTACATGAGCTCCATTGGATAAATGTCCTCAAGGTTGCAAGAGTTTTGACATAAGTTTGTGACTCGAATCCTGAAAATCCCAGTTAATTCTTGAGAATAGATTGCTCCAAGAACAAAGTCCATTCCTTTATCGGAACTGATTCATCTGAAAAAGTCTGATTCAGGTTGATCAAGCCCAGCGTTACTTTGAAAAAGAAAGATGATTGAAATCTTGATCACTTTAAGTTTTATTGAGGATCTTTAATTCAAATTTGAACTATTTTCATCTGGATTAACCCTTTTGAAGACTTTAACCTCACATCCAAATTCAATGTGTTTTTTGTACTGCACAGTGGTATTCATATCATCTGTCTTTACACTAACAAGCTTTGTCACTGGAGACTTTTTTACCTGCCTATTATGCTGTCTTACTACATTCCACTCATGTGCAAAGTTATAGTTGACAGCTCAGACAGGTGAAGAGTGAAGCTTGTAATTATCTCTCACTGGCCACTTTATTAAGAACACCTGTTCAACTGCTTGTTTTTGCAAATATCTTATCAGCCAATGGCATCGGCAGCTCTACAACATTTTAGTCATGTAGACAGTAAAGAGGAGCTGTTGAAGAAGAAGAAGGGAGAAGAACGGTGATTTAAAGGACTTTGAATGTGGCATGATTGATGGTCTGTATGTTAAAGAAACTACTGATCTAGTGGGATTTTAACCCACAATCATCACTAATAAGGGAGGGGTTCCAGAGAGCAGCAAATCATAATTTAAATAATTTTAAACCGCTTTCTTGGACATGACCATGAGTTCCCTGGACGCCAACATCCCCCCACTGTCACCGGATCTTAATCTAACACAGCTCCTTAGAGACATGGTGGAATAAGAGATCATCATCATGGATGTTGAGCCGACAAATCTGCAGCAGTTGGTGATGCTATCATGTAAACATGGATCAGAATCTTTGAGAAATCTTTCCAGCACCTTGTTAAATCTCTGTAATGATTAATGAAAGCAGCTTTGCAGGTAAAAGGGTTTTCAACCTGATACTGGCAAGGTGTGTCTAAAGTGGCTGCTGAGTGTATATGGGTCTATGACAAAAAGAGGGTCTAAAAACGTATTTTTGTCAGGACGGTTGCACCACCTGATATTTTGAAGGTTTGAGGGACCAAAACACAAAAAAACATGTTATATTTTAATAGTTTAAAGATGTGTTCAAATAACACAGGTTTCATAGAATAAAGAAATACATGTGATGAAATACTCAATTGATGATGGAAGGAAATATTGTACTCGGACACAAAAAAAGGGACGTCACGTCATTGACCCATATACCAAGCTCTGATTTTACAGAAATTGTGAAAAAATACACTGTAAAAATACACTGCTTCGCCAAAAAGAAGATACCATCTGGATTTAACTGGGCAACTGAGGTACAGGCCTCTTTTACAGTGCCTACTGTACAAGCCTGTAGGGGCAGTGCTTTGATCTAGGGTTGCTGCCGTTGCTCAGGTTCAGCAATGTGCCCTCTTTTCACACATGGATCGGCCACCACAGAGTCCAGACCTTAACCCCACTGAGAATCTTTGGGATGTTCTGGAGAAGACTTTGTGCAGTGGTCAGACTCTACCATCATCAATACAAGATCTTGGTGAAAAATTACTGCAACACTAGATGGAAATAAATCTTGAGACATTGCAGAAGCTTGTCGAAGCAATGCCACAGAAAATGTTTGCTGTAATCAAAGCTAAAGGCGGTCCAACCAAATGTTCAAGTGTGTGGCCTTTTTTTTTTTGGAGGCAACATTTTTTTTTTTTGGTCAGGCAGAGTAAAAAAGTTGTGTGAACCCAAAACTTCAGGGCAACTGCCTACACTGCATTTTTTGAGTTTGGAGGCCAACTAAAAATCTTGAAATTGAACCCGCTAAAGAGATTTTGATGAGACAACTAATCATCTAAATGTGGTGCAACCTTAAGTTTTGAGTTCTACCAACTGAGAACTCAGAAAATGAAAAGAGATGCAGGATTCAATCTTCTGACTGTCAAATGGGGAGACAATGACTTTACTACTGAGCCACATCCTCCCCACTAATTTCTAACACAAAAACGTATAAATTCATTATCAGTTGAGCAACTGTAAAGCTAGAGTTTCAAATAAAGCTTGAACAAAAGTATTTTATTTTATGGTGATAAAATCCAAACAGAACAGGAGAGACAGTCACGTGTGGTAATTTGAAAATGTAGATGAAGATCCCTGTAGATTCAAGGTTGAGACCCCACTCTTTGCTGAAGTATACTCAAATTATCTAGTTAAAGCCTAAAACTAATGATCTGAAATTTTACGAACCTAACTTATGAAATGAGACCAATGCGATAAAAGCCGTTGAGATGACTACTTTGAGGTAGTTTGCAGCCCAATGAATAATTTTGTTTACACGACCAAAAAACATTTTCCGGCCAACAATTTTAAGTTTTTATTTTAACAGTGCACAGAAGGAGTGAATGGCATATTGCCTTTTTATTTCTGCTTTCCCATTCCCCTCTTAAACTCCCAAGTCAAAGGAAATCTGTGAGTGGACTTAAAACTCACCTGACCTGTAAGCTGTGCCTCTAAGTTATAAAGTCACAGCAGCTGGGCATGCTGAAACTTATTACAGCTCCTCAGTACAGGTATGACTGGAGACCCTGCAGCTACTAAGGTTGAACCTTTTCAGCATAATCAGCAAATCAATCTTTAGTGAAACAGCACCTAACCTTACAGATATTTGAAGTCTTTCCATTTGAAAAGGTCAGCGTTGGCAATCAGAGAGAAAGGTCTCGTTTCACCTGTTATTGACTTACCTTACAAGACAGAGGCTGTCACTGAGATACGAAACATTTCTCACATTTATATAAACTTTTATGTTTCATGTTAGTACCTGACCTGAGAGTTTTATGGTGCATTGAAATAAACAGAGCAAGTTTTGAGGAGATGTATCACTCACCCCCTGTGGTGTACCACAACCCATCAATGACTTTGACTGACTGGCTCGGCACATCAGCTCCCACAGATCCTGAGGAGGTTCAGACAGCTGGATACAGACGTGAACTCCACCGGTGAAGTCTACCAGGGCCTCAGCGGGAGTGCCAGCATTCATGTCATCATAGGAACCACAGACTCTGACACAAGTAGTTTTAAAAGTACAACAAAGTTAAAAATTTAGGATATTTTTTTCAAGTTGTGCACAGAAGTTTACATACTCTGGGCAAGTAGTGGTTGGGTGAAGACGTTTATTAATGAACAACTGTTAACTCTTTTTTTTTTTCCTTTTTTTCTTTTTTTTTACAAACCACAGTTCTTCATACATTGTATTGCCCCCTTTAACATCAATGACAGCTTAAAGTCTTTTGTGGTAGTTATGGGTGATTTTCTCAGACAGAAAAACTGCCCATTCTTCTTGGTAAAAAGTCTTCAGGTCCTGTAAATTCTTGGTCTGTCTTGCATGAACTGCAGGTTTGAGGTCTCCCCAGAGTGGTTCAATGATATTTAGGTCAGGAGATTGAGATGGTTACTCCAGAACCTTCCCTTTATACTTCTGTAGTCAATGGCAGGTCGACTTGGCCTTGTGTTTTGGATCTTTTTAATGTTGGAACATCCAAGTACGTCCCATACGCAGCTTCTTGGCTGATGAGTGTAAATTTCCCTCCAGTATTTTCTGATAACATGCTGAATCTATCTTGCCATCAGTTTTGACCAATTTTCCTGACCCTTTGTTTTTCACAGTAGGAATGGTGGACCTTTCATCTTAGGCTGTGTTGACTCCTCTGCAAATGTAACATTTATGGTTGTGGCCAAAAAGTTCAATTTTGGTCTGATAACTTCAAATGACTTTTTTCCAGAAGTTTTGGGATTTTTCTCTGTACTGTTTGGTGAATTGTAAGAAGGATACTTTTTGGCATTCACACGGACATGGCTTTTCTCTGTCGACTCGACCATGCAGCCCATTTTCCTTCAAGTCCCTCTATTTTGTGCATCTTGAATTTTTTTCCAGAGGGACCTGTATTTCATCTGAAGTCATTTGATAGTTTTTCTTTGCATCCCTAGCAATTTCCTTGGCAGTTGTGGCTGACATTTTTGTTGATCTGCCTGATCATGGTTAGGTTTCAACAGAATCCCTCATTTTCCACTTCTTGGTGGAATTGGTGTTTGAACACTGCTTATCAGCATCCCCGATTCCTTGGATATCTTTTTAAATCCCTTTACTGTTTTACACAGTTTAATTACCTTTTCCTGCAGACCCCATGAAAATTATTTTGCTTTCCCAATCACTCTAAATCCAAAATTGTCAGTGCCGCAGTGGATGAAAGGTGCAGGGGTCTGTCAGGAGCTCAGAAACTCACTGACCTTTTACACACACACTGATGACAAGCAAATAGATCACAGGTGAGGATGGTTACCTCATCGCACCTCAATTCAAACTGATTTGTGTTCATGTTATCAGGCCAAAATCACCAGGGTATGTAATGTAATGTCATTATGATTTAAAAATGGTAAACACAGTTATTTGTTAGCAAATAGCTTTACCCAACCACTAACCATGGGTGACAGAAAAGATTTTCTGTTATCATCCATATTCTCTGAAAAAGGGCCAAGAAATCAAAAGAACTTATGAGCACAACTGTATATATATCATGTTATGTGTTGGGGCTAAAACCTAGTGCTTCTTACTTTGCATAAGCTTTCTCAAGCAGAGCAGGCCAGAACTCAGTTGGGTCTTTGGAGTGGACAAAGATCAACTGGCCATTGATTGTTGGTAGTTTATCATCGATGACAACTTCCACCCATCTTCCAAACCTCCAGAACTGGTAGAAGAAAAGAGACATTTTCAGTAACGTATAAAAGAC
>RPOG01008361.1:0-14512 GCA_008086565.1 Thalassoma bifasciatum | reverse complement strand
CTGTATCAGATCCTTCATCACGTCACAGCATCCTTCACTCTCTGTCTCCTGCTGTTTACCAGCTTCTTCACTGATAAATCACCGTCTGCATTAAGTGCAAGCTCAGAGAAATGTCAGCTTCATTTTGATGGAGTCAGGCTGTATCAAAGACTCTGAGTTCAGGACAATCTGTGATTGAGAATCAGAATTTTCAGCAGGGTAGCAGTTCAGCTTTTGATGGAAAACACCAACACAGAGTCTGTCTGATAAGGTTTAGAGGTGGGAAAAAGTCATGAGATGTAAAACTGACTGTTTTAAGGGGAAACAAGTATTATAACATCACCAACTTTCTCTTTCCCTGTTGTCCTCCTTTAACAGGTCAGTGTTAACTTGTTATTCATTCAGCTCCAACTCTCCATGTCCGTCCGTGTTCCACCTGACGTGTGAGTGTAACCTTTCCTTCTTTCTTTCTATTTCTGCAGCAGCTCTCAGTTCCCTGCTCTCTCCATCTCTATCAGCCAGTGTGTGTGTGTGTGTGTGTGTGTGTGTGTGTGTGTGTGTGTGTGTGTGTGTGTGTGCTGACGTACAATCTGTGGGGGGTGGAGGAAACCTCTCAGCTTTCTGTCACAGCGAGTTACCACGTTTACTGATAGACAGAAGGGATACACACACACACACACACACACACACACACACACAACCCTTCTTATGTACACTGACACAGAGAGTGAGGGAGAGGCAGCAGCTGGGAACAAGAGTTGGACCTGTTTGTCTGTTTTATATCATAAATCATAAATACTATAAGGACACAGTTAATTTTCACTCAGGTATATTTCTGTCCAGGTCAGGGGAAATCTCTGTACTTCTCTTTAAACACATTCTTGCACTTTTCTGTAATATCATAAAAAAATATGTTGGATTGAATGGAACTGTTTGCTCTTCAGTGTTTGCTCGGCTCTTCTTTATCTCTGCTCTGTGTGGAAACTGTTCCCTCTCTCTCAAACATGAGGGTTTAGATTTACTGAAGCAGAGTGGAAGAGGAGGTTTGCATACAGAGTTTCTTTACTGAGCATCTCCTGGTGATATTTACATGAAAATAGACAGATAATTGAGGACGGTTCAGTATGTTGGACGGACTGTGGGTCAAAGCAGGTTTTTCACTGACAGAAATCAGACCTGAAAGTTTTTGGTCAACGAGAACTTCATGTGTCTTTTTGAAATGAGGGATGTTTAAATCTTGAGCACAGTGAAGTGAGAAGAACATTCCCTCATTCTTGTTTCTAATATTTTTGTAGACTGAAAGTAATGACAGATATTTAAGAAGAATACATGGATCTAACAGAGTTTTTAACCTGCTTTTCTCTTATTTCAATGGTCAGTGTATGACCTAGAATCTGGAAAATCATTTTCACTCTATTCATGCTGCGTTTTTAGCGTGAATGTGGTGTTGAGACTTAAAAACATCCTGTACTAAAGAATCATCATAATTCAGGGATAAACTTCTCTCCTTTTGACCTTTGAAATGATAAAACTTACAGTGAGTGAAACAAAAAAAAGGTCTTTATGTGACAAATGCTCCTGAATTTATTGGAAGTGAATCGACTTCATCGCTCTTGTTACAAGCTCCAAAGAGAGTGAGAGTCACTGAGACATTTCACAGCGTTTATGGCTGCTGAATGTTTGATGTTGGTATGGGAAGCAGAGGTGGATGGAGGAAAATCAAAGTGCACAGACACACACACACACACACACACACACACACACACACACACACACACACACACACAAGCATGGGACAGTTGATCACTATGTATAAACAGAGTTGAGGAGAAAGTGGCTGTGATTGTTAGAGGGGAAAATCATTGATTGTTTTTTTTCTCCTCTTGTCTTCTCGCTGCTGTGTTGTGCAGCAGAGCAGAGCTTAGACCACAGCAGGCCAAGAAAGCTGTAACACATCTTTTCATTCTAAATGACGTGTTTCTTTTTTTTGGCACATTCTGCAAGGGGCTACATTTTTTTTGTCTTACTCAGCTGATTAGAGGTTATTAAGCTCAAGAGCTTGTCCAATCAGATGCAGAGCTCGGCTAGATGACAGGCGGGTGACCTAAACTAATGAGACAAGGAACAGGGAGTGTGTCTTTTTCTCTAACCTCCGCCAGTCTGAAGCTGCTAATACATATAATAATACAATATACACTTGTAAGTTACATAATAACTAACATAATGTGACCTCACATCTCTGTGCATCACATGAGATGATTTGTTGATTGTTGGACACCATTTAGAAAAGTACAGAAGAAAACAAATGTGAGTCAGCTCATGAGTGAGAGGAGCTTTCACTGCTCTGCTGAACAGAGTCACACTTAGAAACTCTGATAAGACTCTGAAAAGATTCAACACCAGCTCAGACACAGAGGAGTTTACAGAAATGAGAAGGACAAAATCCTTTTCTACTCTTGTGAGTGAGTAACCTTTGCCTGTCACACCTGTGGTGTAAAATATCACAAAGACACAGAGACAGAAAACACAGAAAAGAAACTCAGAACATGTAACGAGCAGTGAGTCCACGTCAGCAGTAAGAAGTTAAAGGACAGAGGAGAGAGTGATGTAAATCCAAAATGTTAAAATAGAACAGAACAGAAGATCAAAAAACATGAGGAGGGACTAATTCACTGAAAAAGAAGCACTTCTACTCTGACATGCATATGTGAGTCAAATTTAGCTGCTTTACTGAAGTGAGGCTCTGAATTCAGGACCTCATATTAAACCAATGTGTTCTTGATAAATGTTATTTCATGGTTTGTCTTTGTACAGAAAGTTTCTCTCAAACATGAGGTTGGATTCATTCTGCTCCTCTCTGAGTGAAACTCATGATCTTATTGTGTTTGTAGAGGAGTGATACATTTAAAAGGACGTGTAGTTTGGGGTGTATACATGCTGTGTCTTTGTCAAACCACAATGGTGAACATGCTGCAGGAAGTAACACATGGTTTGCTGCCTGTAAACTACTTCATGAATACATTTAGTGTCAGGGTATTGAACTAACAATATGAACAAGCAGCAGCGAGAGGTCACAGACTGAGGATAATTGGGAACAGAGTCTCCAGAGTGTTTGTGAGTGTGTGTTTCTGTCTGCAGGTGCCAGAAAACACAGTGATGAAGTAGAAATAGAGTCAGTCTTTATCAAATCTTCAGACAGAGTCGTTTACTTTGGTGACTTGGTCCCGAGCGTCAATAATTAGCATGATGTATTCTTCTAATCAGTCAGACTTGAGCAAAAAACACCTGCAAACACTCACAAGGAGAAACATACAAAGCATAAAAGAAAAAAGATGGTTTTAATATCTCATTATTAACCTGATTTTTCATATCTCATTTTGATTAATAAAGGAGTGAAAAGTGTTTCTCTCCGTCTGTTTACTCAGCTGTCACTGAACAGACAGAAAGGGTCAGATTTTGGTCACATGAGTCATCATTGTGGAGGAAGACGAGAATCATGGGACTATTTTTGACTGTGATGGAAAAACAGAAGAGGCTGATGTTTACACTCAGAGTGATGTCACACTGGTGTTTATATTCATATATCATATATTCACTGTTATGAATATAAATGAAACAGTATTCAAAGCTGTGTATTGAGGTTCAGTGCAAACCCACATTTTTTTTTTTAATTATCTTCATTGGTGTGTTTAATTCCTTATATGCTGATCTGAGATGTGCTGAGGACAGAGAGAGAGTACAGTAAGGTCATCTGTCGATCACTGAGCTGACAAATAGAAACAGACAAACACTGATGCTCCAAACATCTGAAACACACCTACAGGCCATTTACAGTCATTAATTAAGTTAACAATCATGTCAGAGGAGAGTGGGGGAGGCCGGGGTACGTCTCATTATATTAATCAGTGTCTTCATATTCTCTCTCTTTGACTGACCCACAGGTCATCCCCTCTCAATTTAAAATGTAAATTTTTTTTCCTATGGACCAGTTTTGGTGTGCCAGTGTAAATTGTAGCCTCAGTTTCTTGTTGCTATCTGACAGGAGGGTCACCTGCTGTAACCCGTCTGCTTTAAAGTTAGATGTGTTGTATTGAGTTGCTGCAATGTGATTGGCTGATTAGATCTTTGTGTTAATGAGAAGTTTAACAGGTGTAATAAACTAATAGAGTGACTGAACCCTGAATTTATGAAGTTAGAAAATATTTACAAAAACATTCAGAATGAAGCTCTTTTTAACAGGAGCCGGTCAAAGTCATAGACCACTTTCAGAAATGAACTTTGGGAAGACTGGACAATTAAATGAGGTTATAAAGTCACTGTGGAGGACTTAAACATTATTTAAAGCTCTATTTTTAATTCACATATCAGTACATACAGCTGACCACAGGATGAACAGACAAGACTAATTGCAATGAAACTCTGCTGGTTATTATAACAGCTCCAACAGGAGTGTTGGTGTGACTGTTTAAACTTGAAACTCAAAAAAATTAAATTAACCAATGACTGTTGTTGTTTTGGACTTGAACACACTCGTGTCAGACTTTCAGATCGGACTTTAAACATTATTTTTTCACACCTGTGACGTTAACTCAAATTAAAGACATGAAACCTCTGTTGACAACAGTGTTTTCACATATAAAGGGCAAATGCACACGAGGAATATGCCTGTAAAAGATTAATCATTTAGAGCACTTTTCAGTACAAAGCTCCCAATGAAGTCACATTTTTTCAGTCAACTCAATACCCTTTAATTTTGTAGATGTTTCATGGTCAGATTAAAACCTGCACTTTGACCAGAACCACTTTTACAAAAGCACCAAAACTAAAACACAAAGACTCAAACTCCATCTCTGTGTCCATTCAGAGCTCACAGAATAACAAATAACATCCTCCAACAACATCCCACATTTTAAATATCACATTAACTTCTCCTCTACATAAATTCAGGCTCTGGGCTTTATCTCCAGGCTGAAGTCTTCCTGTCTTGTTTTAATGTGTCGCCTTCTTGACTCATCCATTCAGCACACAGTCTTTATTAGTTTACCTCATCGTCCTCCTGAACTGAACTCAACCTCATGAATCACTGAGCCCTGAGCTGTTTCTCTAATTCTAACCTCAGGACCCATCATTGGACCTTTTTAAAGGTCGCTGCCCCGCACTTTGCATAATCTCCAACCTGCTGCATTTTAGTCTCTGAGATTATATGAGGTCACTGTTCTCATAGTGAGGCTCCTGCTCAGAGAGTCTGTTCGAGCAGAGACTGTCCAGACAAACTGTTCTGATAAAAAACATCCATTATCTTTTAAAAGTTTAAAGAAGACACCCTACTCTTCTTAAAATGTAAAGATTCATGAAGGGGATACAAGCGGCAGATGTCTCATTGCACAAATTTTCAAATAATATACAGTGTAAGATCTATAGATTTAGATCTTTAGATTTATGAAAGTATATCAATTAAATGCTTCTGTCGTGATATTTTGTGGTTATGTGATCTGTTTAGCCAGATATAACTTCCATCTTAGGTTTCAATATCAGTGTGACTTTCTGTTATGAAGATCATCCTGTGCTGAAACAGAAATATTTAGAGATATCTGGCATTCAGATTCTGGATTGAAACACTCTCTTTTTCTGCCTGTCATTGAAGTCACTTTAGCTCTAAAGAACAGAAAACTCTTGGTATGATCGACAGGTGTGACCCTCTATGAGTCAAGTATTTACCATAACATATGTCCAACAATACAATTTTTTGTTGCCCACCACCGTTTTCTTTCTCTTCAGAGCACATTTGGCAAGGTCAATACTATGTACAATGAGTTCGCTTTGACCCTTTTGAAGGGCAAAAACCTGCAGTGCAGAAAGTAACAAAACTTCCCACAGATGCACCTGAAGGGAATTAGAGCAAACACATTACTTGGTTTGATTCATGTTACACCTAAAACACATTTTCTTATATACATACTGCCTTAAAATACACATTTTGATAATGTGGTCTGATCACACAAAGGTGTTTTACTTTCCACAGCACTGATGCAGTGGCACGGGAGTCAAATAGAATCTATTTTACGGAGGGATCTGTGACCAAATACATGGTTTTACCTTTGGTTTTCTGCCTGATTTGCTCAGAAGCTTAAAAGCAGAATCACACTCATTAATAAAAGGACTCCTCCTCTCTGAGTCAGAGCTGGTGGTCAGTGGTTATAATGTGATTAAAGCACCACACAGGAATCCATTAACTCCTGTTCTCTCCTCTAAGTTTGATGGCAGCAATTAACAGCAACATTAAGTGTGTGTGTTGGTGCGTGTTCGCCTGCAGTGGTTCTTTGAGTCTGTCTGAACTTTAAACACAGGAATGCTTTCACTTAGCTGGACTGAAGCTGAAGACTTAAAGTCCATCATGAGTGAAAGAAGCAGGATGTGACTCTGACGAAGCAGCAGCTGTAAATACTGTAACACTACCAGTGTTATTGGAAACCAAAGGTGATTGTTTTTCCCCTCAAAATCAGTTTATTTGATGATAAAACACATTTCATTTTGTGAAGCTATAAATACCTCATTTTAATGAAACAACAAAATCATAGTAAACAATAAAATAAAGCAGATGTCTAAAAATACTGACTGAAAAGCAGCTGAGAAAAATAACTTTGGACCACACAGATTCAGTTTAAAGTTATGTGCTGAAAACTAAATACACACACACATACTGACTTATAAAACATCTTCAGATCTGCGTCAAAATGGTTTAAGGGAGGGACTGTGGTGAGTGAACATGTGATAATACTATTACCTCAAAGAGCAAAAGAAAAATACAGTGATATAACTTTTACGTCATACGACCCATCCTAGTGCATTTATTCATCTCTCTCTCTCTCTCTCTCTCTCTCTCTCTCTCTCTCTCTCTCTCTCTCTCTCTCTCTCTCCTGGCTGTATCAGTGTAGTGAATATGAATGAAACCAGAGCAGAACAGGGACATGCATATCAATGTGTGCTTAATAAATTATGAACCAGATGTAGAGGAAAAAAAGGAGAAAAGGCTGTGAGTCCCACTGTGTGGCCAAGAATTCACTCCAGAATGAAAAATAAATGTAAAGAAACAGAAAGACAATTTCCTGAAGCAGATTTCTTATAAAACAGGATGTGCAGCATTAAAATGAGATATTTCAGCTCTCATGCCCGTGTTTCACACCCCCGATTCCCCCTGAATAAATTTGTCTTAACATACATTTGTCCTTGGTTTCTGAATGGATTTCCAATATGATAACACAGAAACTACAAAAACAGAATCTGTTTACACAAGTGATTCATGTCACACAGAAACATGTTTTAGTTCTCACTGTTTGATCAGACGTCATAACTCACTCTTTCTTGAGACGAAGATTCAAAANTGGTTGGATGTGATATTCTTTGATAGTGAGTGTAAAGGTCACACAGGTTCCTGGTCAGCTTGGCCTCCTCATCGAGAACTAAACCATCAACTTCTGTACAAAGATCAGCTTGACCTTCAGCTAATTTTAAGAAGGTCAAACCCAAACACTGGTGTGAGTTCAAGCACACACTCTGTTAAGAAATGTTGAGTCATTTACTTTACTGTCATTTTAGCATATTTTCAGGGCTCAATACTTCAGTAATGACATGTTTTCCAACAGCGGTGAACTGATCAGCTTTTCTGAATCACAGCTTTAAAGTTAATAAAATTCTCCCAAACTGAAGATGCTGATAATGACCTGCAGTGAACTATAGATACAAGAGGACTCCTTCATTAACCAGAGTTTACTGAGGAACAGAGATAATCAACAAACTGAAGACCAAAAGAGAAACTTCTTTACAAAGTGGAGAAAAAAAGAGACTCTTTCAGTCTAACTTTGCAGCATTTATATTGTAAATGATCAGTTTTATGTATTTATATTATAATGTTTTGTCTTATTGTTTATCCTGTTTGGGTCGTGGAGCGTCTGGAGCCTCTTTGATGTCACTAAGTTAAAGGAAACATTCACCCTGGACACTAGAGATGAATTTTATAATGGAGATTTGACTTTAAGCATGAAGTGTGAAGTTATGTAAAAACAGGAGCATCAAAGCACAAAGTGTGAGCATCAGCTCAACCAAAGCAAGTGTCTCTTTTTTCTTCAGATTCATTAGACTAAGTGCCCTTAAACTGATGATCACGCTGGTTAAACTAATCCCAAAGTGGTTTCAGTCGTAGCTACAGCTGCATTTCAAGATGTATGTATAAAAAGTGCTAATAGATAACTCACATTCGTTTGACAATATCAGCATAAATCAGCTTCTCCTCCTTTCATTCATATTAATGCTGGAAGTGTAATGAAGGCTGTGATGGCTCAGTGGTGATGGTGAGAAATACAAATGAGAAGTTTGAGATGAATCCTGGTGCGATCAGCTGCTCTTAGATGAGGCTGAATGTTCCATGACATTATTATACTGTGTAAGACATAGACAGACCTAAAAAAGACACTGTCCCTTTAATTCATGTCACACGTCTGATCAGCTTTGAGCCGACTGTTTCTCATGAGTGATGTCTTTATTTACACGGTCAAGTCGAATTTGAGAAAAGATTATTTTAAGGTTCACATGCAGGAATTTATAACTAACTGATATGAATTATTTAAACCTTTTTCAGATAAATAAATTAAATAATGACAGGTCCATTTGGCTTCAGGTCTTTTCTTCTCTATCATGACAGTCTCACAGTCTCATTCACCGTCTCCTCTGATCCAGAGCAGTTTAACATGATATCTACAGTCCAGCTCCAGTGGATCAGCTCCTTTGTTTTCATCAGGTCAGTGTTTCTCTGTCCCTGCTTCACCTGCTTCACATCGAACACGATCCAACACCAAGAAAGCACTAAGCTTTGATTAACTCATGAAATTATCATCAGCTTGTTCTGCAAAACCACAACCAGGCACAGGTTTCCTCCTCTTCACACCAACGCTGCTGGTTACACAACCACACACATGAAAACTGAGCTGGAGACACACACACACACACACACACACACACACACACACACACACACACACACACACTGATACTGATCCTTCACAGTGGAAGTGGATCCACAGAGGAAGTCACTGATCACTTGTCGTCTTCCTGCAGCTTCATGTGATGTTGTTTGTGTGTGTGAACGATACAGAGGCTCCTTCATTTATTTCTTTTTCCTGTGCCCTTTTTTGTGTCCACACCACTCCTCACCGTCTGTGTGTGTGTGTGTGTGTGTGTGTATAATTGTAGCTCCCCCCTCCTCTCTTCCCTCCCCCTGCTGGACCTGTGTGCAGAGCTCAGTCTCATTAAGACACCTCTGAACTTTCTAGAATGTCAGGCTCAGTTACCTGAAGCCACTGTGGGCTCATGCTTTGAAGCTTTATTCTCCTTTCTGCAGCTGCCTGGTGATTAATTTCTGCTGTGAACATGTTTCACATCTGGATGATCTTTATTTTTTCATTTACACCTAACTGGGTTTATTAACTTTCTTACAGGGCTTCAGTTCTGGGTTATTACCTGTTTCATCCTGACCTGTTTTCTGAATAGAGATCCTGTAAAGGTCTTTCCCTCCAAAAGGAAAATGATTGAACAGTTACAGAAATATCAAGCTTGACATTTCAATTTGCAAGATTTATTTTTGTTTGTGCTCATTCAAATAATATCAGACTCATGATTGTAACTTTTACATATTCTCAAATGGTCTGAGTTAAACTTAGATTTCAGACCCAAAACCACACAATATTGTTTCTGAGCCTGACAGTTCACCAGAGGACTGTGCTGCCAGATTTAGCTCTGATTCAAAATACATTTCTAGATATTATTTGCTAGTTTGTGTTTTTACCATTGCCCCGAGCTCATATTTTTTTTCAACAACGCAAAAGCCATCTGTACATCATCGTATTTGCTGCACTGTCAGACCATTTCTGTTTATTCTGCAGGTGAAATCATTCAAAACTTGTGAATTTCATTCATCGCATACATGTACATATTTTATTCATTTATTTTTTTTTTACTTCTCAGTTTTCAATAATCACTCCTTTGGTTTGGTGGTGGGTTGAATGTGAGTCAGGTGAGAGATGCTGAGGTTTGACCAAATCATGCAACAGCTCATTTGTTTCTGCATCTAAAAGATTCTGTGCCACATGTAAAGGATGAAAAAATGAATAAGTTTATTAGGTTTATGCAGAAATTGCTGCTATAAATAAAATCTCTGCGTCTTTGTTCAGATTGAACAATCATGAACTTCACAGAACAGTCTGACCTCTGTTTGCCCTCGTTCATAGTCGTTCACGTGCTTCTCTGTGTGTGACATCGTTTTACTGCAGGCCATTGAGGCTATTTTAAAGCCAAGGCCTCTGCGGCCGAGTGGTGGCGGGATGAGTGACCCTGTAGGTGTTGACGGCTCGACAGTGTGGGTGACACGGCGACATGCTGTGGCTACAGATGTTATGTCTCCTCTGTTCCTCTTTCAGGCCCAGCTGGCTCAGGGGAGATGTGATTACAGAGATCTGCAATAAGCCTGCAATCGGTGGTGGAAAGAACAAGAGCTGAGCTTCAATAATGAATGAAGACTCGCTGTTTGAAGGCTTGAGTGACCGACCGTCTGATAGTCTGACCGCCCGTCATCCCGCAGAGACAAAAGAAACCTCCATGAATCAAGAGAAGCGTGTGCTGTGGAGTGATGCTTTTTGGCCAACTTTTTGTTGTTTTGTTTTTCTTTATTTCTTCTCATGCCCCCACGTCGCCTGTCACCTCCTCTCTCATCTGCTTTTGTATCACCCTTTTCTCTTCCTCGGCTGCTCCTCTCGTCTTTTTGTTTCCTGCTTCTCCCTCCTCTTCAGCTCAGGTGATATAAGGTTTGTCGACAGCTATTGAAACCTGGGGGATTAAGTGAAGCTATTTTAGGACCTCAGGCTAACACGACGATATCTCAGACAGGCAACACCAGTACGACGCAGACAAGCAGGTGATATGAGGCAGAGAGACAGAGCTGTTTCAACTGGAGGGGGAGGAGTGTGCCTTTTTCCAAGACACAAGACTTCCAGGCACAGGTAACAAGAGTACACACACACACACACACACACACAGATAAAGAGAGAGGTGACCACGANCCTGCTGGATCACCTTTGACTCAATATTTTGTTCAAGAGCACTTCAGCAGAGCAGCCGTGTGCTGACTCAGGTTTGAACCCACTCATACGTATGATGAGTCTCTGAACCACAACAGTCTTAGTGTTATCGTCCCATTCATTATACACATGATATTTTTCAGATTCTCTGTTGTTCTCTCACTGAAGTTTCTGCCGTTGATTAGACTTTCACTTTGCCGCCTTGTTAGAAAAACCTAAATGGTCAAAATCAACTCACTGCTGTTAGCTCATATATTCCAGGCTGTTAATGTGAAGTTTGAGAAATATTCAGATACTTGAGCAGGACTGTTTGGAGCAGCGTTGGGACCAAATATTGACACATCCTCATCCTGACCTGTGGGATAAAGCTTAGGTGGTAAATGTTTTGTAAAGACCTCTGTGTTTTCTCCCAGCCTCCTTCAGCTGATGTAATCCTGCAGAGCTCTTCAAAGTTTGACCTCCACCACATGCTGTGCTGATTCACCGCACAGAGAAGCAGCAGGATGGAGAGTTAACATATTGAATGTGATTACAGAGAACCTGGGGAAACCCTTGAAGGACTGCACTGATTTTCACATCAAAGTGTGTCTCCAGGTCTCGGGAACACTCCTGCATATTTTTGTATAAAGTCTGTGTGGCTCTTCAGAGAGCTGTTCAGATCTGTAAATGTCCTCAAGTGATGTCACTCGGGTCACAGCTGATTGTAGTTTTACAGTACGAGGCTGAAAATGCTCAAACTCTGAGGGTGAAGGGAAAAAGTGAGTTCAGCAGAGACATGGAGCCTCCTCTTCATTCAGGCTAAAAGCAGAACACACCCCAGTCTGTGAATGAATCCTCAGTGGTCAGGATGTGTTTTGGAAAGAAGGCACCCACTTTGATGAGTCAGAAAAAGAAGATAAGACCTCAGGTTCAACTACATCAATTTAACACACTTCTTAAACAGAAACATCCTTGTGGTTCAGAGAAAGAAGAAAGAGAAAGAAGTGGATCAGTCAGCACATTCACATGCAACTCAAATAATCTGACTATGAACTTAATCAGAGCAAGATCATAGATCCGACAAAGCGAAGCTTAATTGAAAACACCCAGGCAATGCAATTGCTCTTAGACTGTGGCTGAATTTGGCAGTAGAGTGCCTCTGAAAGCACTCTCTAGCGCCCCTTACCCAGATGGACTTGTGAAATATCTCCATGACGGATATATGAAACTGTCCATCTGGCTTGTCAGGTTATGAATTATGAGCGCCAAGGCCGGATTTTTCCCTTTGAGTATTTTTATTTATCTTAAAGCATTAAAAAAAGTTTTTCCATTTTCTTTTTTTTTTCAAATATTTGTAGCTAAGCATTCAACTTAAAACAGTATGAACTTAATCTAAATATTACTTCTTCTTTTTTTGTTTGACTTTTTTTCCTTTATTTATTTTTGGTAATTTCATGAATAATCTTTTTTCAATGCTTTGTGAAACATTTTAATTGTCTTTCATCCATTTTAACACTGAATAATTTATGGTTATTATGCTGTTTTACCCTCAAATGTTTGTCTATAACTTTAAAATATATATATATATATATATAAATATATATATATACATATATACATATATATATATATTTGTGTGTGTGTGTGCGTGTGCAAAAAAAAATGAAAACATTTTTTCAGGCCCTAAGAAGAATAAAAATATCCTAACACAGGCTAATATGAATTTCCACCACATGAACCATTGAATTTAGGAGTAAATACGTTTTAAATAGGTGTCCACTGTAGTGACCACTATGCACCACAGGGTTCAGTCAGTCTGTCCATTCTCATGAGACTTCTTTCCAGTGACCCATAAATAAAGACAAGGTTCTTTTAGACAATTTGACAAGGTCAACACAGACATGAGAAAGTTTTGGTCTTACTGAATCAACAAGTTTTAGAACTTGTAAATGTCTTGATCAGACTGATGATTTTTTTTTATACCTTAACTTGAGTAAAAATGTTGCATTACACCAACAGAAGGCCACAAAACCTCAAAGCAAGCTCAGAAGTTTTTTTGGGGAAAAGTGTTCAAAAGGCTGAAGCTATTTTAGAGGTGTGAATTAATATCCCTCAGACTTTGTTTTATTCATGTGAAGGCCTTTAATTAACTTTAACTTTTGTGACATTTGACTAATGACTGTGTTTCTGTAACTGTTGGCTTGGTTAATGTTGAACTTTGCCACTTTGACAGGATGAATCAGGAAATCCACAGCAGAATAATTTCCCCTGAGATTTCAAACCATTTTCTGCAGCCGTCCATGCAAATCAACATCTGTCCTGCAATTAGAGCAGTGGGGTGAATCTTTTTTCCAAATCAGAACTAATCAGAATCAAGCCTCACAGCAGCACAGCTTTCAGACTTTCAGAGCTTTCTGACCTCTGATTGGTTGCCATGTGAGACTTTTTGTATTAAAACCAAAATATAAGTAAAGGTAAACTGAACTCTTAACATCCTGTACATGCACAGAGCTTGATGAATAAAAAGTAAAAACATGTAATTATCCACAGGATAAGGCTGGATGATCTACAGTACATGTCTGAGGGAGTATCAGTCCCATGACCCCTGATGTCAGAGAGGCAAAAAAGTCAATGATTGTGATTTAAGAGGTAATATCTGCTTGAATTTATTACCAGGAAACATTTTTCTTTTGTTTCGTTAAGCTACATAGTAAATGCCAAGTATGTTTCTTGGACCAATGAGAAGTCAGTAACAAGCAAAATGAATACATTTGTGGCTTTGGACCTGTCACATATGTCTTGTAAGAAAGTGTTTACTGACAACTCTGTCACAAAACCTGAAAGATGATGATACCAGTTCCCCAAAGGAGCAAACACAATCAAATGTTGGAAAATGGGGAAATGATGGATGAGTGGCAGAAGTTTCCCAGTGGGTCACTGAGACCATAAAAATGTTTGATGTTAAAAAAGAGAGAAAGTTTATGATAATCACACTCATGTAGACACATAACCATTTATCATTGTGTTGTACCTGTAAGAGAAAAGTGAAAGTAACTTTTCTGTAATGGCAAAGGTTTGAGAGGGATAAAATTCAAAGAGACTTTGGTTTGGCACACTAATGTTGTATAAAAAAGGTCTTACAGGAAAGTTAAGGTGTTTCTTATTGTGTCAGTTGCCACTGAGGATAAAGAGTTGATGTAGGAGACAAAGTCTTTGAGTTTTCTTCAATAGACAAATGTGCTTCAGAGAGACTCAGAGGACACTCGTGGACGACAGAGGTTTCCTGGGGCGTTTGGCACATCCACAGGTCCATGAGACACTTCTGTTGTCATCTCTCTCCACCTCTGTCTGCTTCAGGGAGCATCCAGTTCATTAGCAAGCCAAGAAATGAGGCACAGATCACAGCCCAGTGACAGTCCAAAAGAACC
>RPOG01008356.1:3314-14518 GCA_008086565.1 Thalassoma bifasciatum | reverse complement strand
GGCTCAGGAACACTTCAGAAAACCATTGTCAGTTAACACAGTTCATCACTACATCTACAAGTGACAGTTCAAACTCTACCATGCAAAGACAAAGTCAGACATCAACAACACACACAAACGCCGCAGAACTCTTTTTGGAAATCATGGACGTGGTGTCCTCCAGGCCAAAGAGGAAAAGGACAATCAGGATTGTTCTCAGAGCAAAGTTCAAAAGCAGCATCTGTGATGGTATGGGGGTGTGTTAGTGCCCATGGCATCATGGGTAACTGTCCCAGTATCTGTGAAGGCAGCATTAATGCTGAAAGGTACAAACGGGTTTTGGAGCAACATCTGCTGCCATCCAAGACACTTTGTCTTTTTCAGGGACGTCCCTGATTATTTCAGCAAGACAATGAAATCAAGACACATTCTGCTCCTGTTACAACAGCGTGGCTCCGTAGTAGAAGAGTGCAGCTACGAGACTGACCTGCCTGCAGTCCAGACCTGACTCCTATTGAAAAGCTGCAACAATTAGTGTCCTTAGTTCACAAACACTTATTGAGTGTTGTAAAGAAAAGGTGATGTAACACAGTGGGAAACATAAACCTAGCCAAGCTTTCTGGGAACTTGTGGAGCCATCAAATCCAAAATAAGTGAATATTTCCGAAAACAAAGATTATCATTGCGAATTGGGTTGTAAAAAGAAGCTACTGAGCCTTTTGAATAAAACCAATTATTCCCAATACATTGTTTTTTTTCTCTTCTATCTCTCAGATATAGCAGCGTTGCAACTCAAAACATAGTGAAACATTATTTCAAAGGCGTCATTTGAGACTCTTTCCAAATCGAACAGACCTGGCTTTATGTTGTGTTAAACTGGTTTTAGGCCTGAGGATAAAAATAAACATCTCTGCTTGACCCCACGCTTGTTAAACCACAGAAGAGCTCGTTGTTTACACCATTTAGCAGCTAATAATCCCAGTGAAGTACCTGAGAGGTCAAAGTGTGCTGCTGCTCGTTGTATTATGAGACACTAATTTCCCTCTTTGGCGGCTGCTGGCCCAGTGCAGCGTGAGTGTGTGTGAGTGTGTGTGTGTAAGTGTGTGTGAGCTGAACGTTCTTAATGCCCAGAGGTCTGAGCAGGGATAAAGGCCAAAGACAGATAATGAGTGTGCTGACGGGGGAAATGTGGAGAGAGGAATCATGGGAGAGGGCCAGGTGAAAGCTGACACTTGTGTCCTGCTCTCCTTCACTGATCAGATGAATAAATATTCACTGATCATGCAGCCGAAGGGAAACAGTCACAAGTTTGACCCTGACCTGTGTGCGCTGTCTCACTGCTGCCCTCCTGTGGAGAGAACACAGCGTGACAGCTGCAGATTTACTCTTCCTTAAATGTCAAGAAAACAACCTTCCTTTTGTAAAGTATAATGCAATCTGGGATTAAATGAACGCTGCTCAGAAAGGTGAAAACTTATTCAGATATTCAAGTTACCCCTTACATAACAACTAATTCTGCCCTCTATACAACACTATGTTTCAGAGCTTATAACTGAAGAACCATAGAGTCAAAATTCATCAGTGACACCTCATTTGAAGGTTAAAAATCTCTACGTTCAGAAAATGTCATGTTTTAATATGTGGCTCAAGCCCACAACACTTTTTTCTCTTCATTTTTTTATAACCACTTTTGAAAATCAATGATTTAAAGATGTTTTATCCCATAAAAAGACAGAAAACATCCACCACATCACTTCTATACCTTGTCATCAACATCTGGGTGAAATTAGAGTTTTTTAGGTAAAACCATGTAGGAGTTAGAGAGTTTGGTAACACTTTAGATCCGGGAACACATATTCATTAATTTGTAGTCAATAAGTAATAACTAGGAGTTAATATATGGAAAAGTCTGAATTCATGGTGCAATACAGGTAGAATAAGGGGTTAATGTGTGCTTAATAAATACCAATTAGCCACTTATATGCATGTTAATAACCACCTAGTTAATAGTGAATATGTGTTCCCTAATCTTAAGTGTTACCAAACCTTCACTAGCAAATATTTTAATTGACATACATCACACTTCCAATCCTTAATTGATGGCTTCACTTGATTAAAGCAGGAAAATTCAATTCAATTCAATGTATTCAATTAGCATTTAAAGACCACCCACAACAAATACATTATAGATTTAAATATCACATAATGGTTGAAGCTAATCAAAAGGGTGTAGGCTGAAGCTTATGCTAAATAAATAAATTTAAAAAACTTAATCAACTTAGTTAAATGGTCTGAGTAGCACCATAAGTTTTCTAAATGGAGAAAAGATATACATTTTCTAACATATTACAGTAGTGAGAATAAACCGGTAAAATCCTTAACAATATTACAACCAAACACAACCTAAGTTCTGATATTTTGTTATTTTCTTCGTACTTGATTTACATATTTACTTATTACTTTGGTTTTAAACATGTTTTCAAATGAAAATGAAAAAGAGTCAAGACATGAATATGTGTTCCCTAATCTAGTCTCAGGTGACCAAACACCAGGCAGAGTTGAACTCACTGTCCACGCTCTCGTCCGAAGACTCTGTGCAAACAAAACCAGCTGCATCAGTGCTCAGTGTCCTGTTATTAGTCAACTTTGCTCTCTTTGTGGTTTGCCAAAAATCATAAAATTGTAGTTTCAAGTCACAGGTTGTACCCTCTCTTTTGTGCACATGACCATGGATGAAGACGCACGGGAATAAATAGGTCTCGCCAATGATCTAAATGGCTACAGCCAGCCTTGTATAAAGGATAAGGTGATTTGCTACTTAAAATGTGATTAACAAGACATTTAGCACATAAACAACCCTCTAATACAGTGATTCCCAAAGTAGGGGTCGGGACCCTTTGGGGGGTCGCGAGACATTGACAGGGGGTCGTGGAATGTGTCCCAAAATCAAAAACTATGAACAATTCCACATTTTATCTATCACCATAAGAATAAAAGAAAAAAAGGGGTTAAAGATAATGTGAAATTATGCAAATAGAATTTTTTTTAATCTGTTTTTCACATTTCTTTGTTGAAGTTTGATGCAGTGAACACAGCAAAGTGCACATTAGTCGGTAAATTTTCTACTGATGAGTTAAATTAAGTATCCTGGGGGGTTTTCATTGTTTTTTTTTTGTCTGTTTTTGGATTGGTCCATTAGTGTTGTACCACAGCAGGGGGGTCGCCAGTCTCTAACGCTGCCATTTTGGGGGTCACAGGCGGAAAAGCTCTAATAGAGCTTTTACGCAAGACCACTGTGCGTTATCCGTCAGTCAATCAGGGAGCGCTTGTTGTCTATCACAAGCTCTCCTAGGATGAAAACCTTGCAGAAAATGATAGGGTAACTTTTGTCCTGCAGCTTGAACCCTGTTGAAAACAAACACTTGCAGCTTTGTCAGATTGACATTGAGGAGGAAATGCTCTAAGACTGTGAAGCTGCTGTTATTGATGAGAACAAACAACAGACTTTACAGGAGAATTTCACCACTTGGAATAATTTGATGAAACAACACTTTTGATATGTTTGAACTCTGGATTCCTCTGGTGGAAAGGAGAGTGAATATTCAGGGTATAGAATTTAGTTGTTTGACTGAAAATAATAATAATAATAAAGAGCCACACAGATGTTTCACAAAGAACTTCAAATTTATAAATATTCTCTCAACGGAACATGAAATCAGTAGGGATGTTATATAATTCTTCCAAAAAAAAATCAAACAGATTTTCAGAGAGCATGACAAAGTGACAATAATCTGATACACACGCTGCGTCTCTACTCCAAAAATATCTAAACTTTTCACTGTATATACCCCACCCCCCCCCATATATAAAATATATGTTGACAATAAGCATCAATACAGAACACATAAAAAGCAGAATCTCATGAGTTCATCTAGTGGCGTCAGTTAAGGTCAATGTGCGTTTGACCCTTGCCAGCCTACGTACGCAAAACCCAGCCTCAACCAGACGACCGGCCCTGCTCGTGGTTGTCATGGTTTCAGAGGATGCAACGGTGTCCATGCAAAGCTTGCTGGGAAATGAAGTCACATAGAAAAGAAGAGCTCGTCCATGCTTTTTTGTGTTGCAGTTTCGTCTGGGCCGGCGTCTGGATGACTCATGGATTCCTCCTCCTTCTTCAGCTTTTTTACCTCATCTGCTTTTCTTTTTTTTTTTTTTAAGAGAACACCTGCAGCGGTGAATAAAAGAGGACGAGGACGGGGAAGCTGTGAAGGAGGAGGAGGAGGACATGAGGTTGTTTTTGCACACGTAGGATTTCTGCCCTCTAGGGGACAAACATTGAGAATGCACATCTGGGGGAAAAGCTGTGGAGATCAGCTGACGAGTGGATTTTAAAGTCTACAAATTTATTACATCTTTATGTATCTGAGCCCAGCAGAAAACCTCGAAGAGACGAAAAAATTACATTTTACTGGTTTTGATCTTCAAAAGGTTTGAAGCAGAATTTTAAAATACCAAACGAAATGGTTAAAGGCAGATGTTCGCCCAAAACCAAATTGGAAAGAAATTAATGGGATGGAAGAAATTACTTTTTTATTAAGATTAAGAGATTTATATATTTCAAGATGGGAAAAATGGACACTTTGTAGTACCACTCAACATTTTACTTAAACATAAATATAATAAGAATACTGTAAAAAACAACAACCTATGACTGTAAACATAACAAACCTGGCAATGTTTTAATGTTCTTGGTCTTGTATTTGTTTTGATCCTTTTATGTTGTTTTATTAATGTTTTTTTTGTCTTCGCTGTTCTTAAATGAAAAAATGTGGAAAAATAAAATGCCAAAAAAAAAAAAAGGAATAGGAGTGAGACCAAAAGTTTAAGACCACAGCCTTTTCAAGAAATTCACTTTAAATTTCTTCCAAATTTCAAGGTAAGTTGGTCACAATAACCAAATAATTTATCTCAAATCAAATCACAACTTACTACAAAATGTATGGAGGATTTTCTTAAGTAAAGTGAGTCTGTGTACCATAATTTCCATGTTGATTCTGCAGCATGGGAAAATTTTCCATTCGTCTTGTTGTTGTTGAATTGTGATTTAACTCAAAATAAATTATTTGCTTCTTGTCACCAATTAACCTTGAAATTTAGAGAAAATTCTAAAGAAACTGGAAAAATCAGTGATATAATGTTTGTGACCTGCTTATGATTAAATCATATTAAGGAAGTTAAGTGCTCATTTTCAACCAATTGTTGAAAAATTTGTGAGTAATTCAACAAAATAAAAACAAAATCTGAGTATTATCTAACTATTAGTGATGTTCTATGCGGCTTGTTTCTTTACTGATCAGATACCGAGACTGATTGTACCAGTTAGACTGGTGTAAATAATACATAGATATATAAATAAAATGTCTTTCTTTTCCATTTTTTTATTGCAATTTCTCTCAATAATCTATCAACACCTTGTCTATGTAATTCATTTAAAGTTATCAGTTCAACTCTTATATATGTGTGTGAGTGTATGTGTGTGTAAATATATGTATATTTTTTTTCTTTTAGTATTGTGAAGGTTTTTTTGCCTTAAGTATTATTATTACCATTATTATGATTATTATTCAAGATATTATCAATTAATAGTGTTTAACGCACCTGTCAAATCTGTCATTAAAAGTTCAAATAAACAAAGTTCATTGAAAAAAAAACCCAAAAATTGTTATAAGTTATCCAGAAATCCCACCTGAATAAATATAAGAGCTGAAATAGCTGCATACACGACTACGTTTGCAGTATAAATTTTTAACAGTATTTTTAAGTATCAATATTTTGATTTGAGAATTGTTACTCGAGCATAAATATCTGGCATCAGCAGTATTGACGTTTCAGTATCGATCTGCACATCACTACGAACTATGATGAAATTTTTGGACCTGTAAAGTAAAGTGTTTGTTCCAGACTCTGATTGGACGTTCACGTTCACATTGAGCTAAATTTAGGAGGTAAACTGGTCTGAGATCTTCTTCCTGGAGCTCAGAGGACGCTCCGTCCTGTCTCCGGTGAACTCTCTGTCTTCACTGATCAGATAAATCAATAAGAGTCATGTGACCGAGTCGCCACAGCTTTCTCCCAAACGATGCATTTAAGGTCAGTCAGGTTAGACGTGAGGGTTAGAAGTCGCCTGTGCACAGATCTCCGTCTGTTTCACAGCGTCTTCCTCCCTCCGGTCTGTCAGGGTGCTGTGCTTTGGTCTGCTCTCTCCCCTTGACCACGACACAAACAAACATTTACACCTCTGTCAACAACCCTCACTCACTCGTTTCATCTCTAAACTTATAAGTTACAAATAAACACAAATCATTTCTATCCTGGAGCACAAACAAACAGGATATAGTTCATCAATTAGACACAGTATTTCCAAATAAGTTAAATTCAAATCTTAATATATCGTATTGTTTACTCCATTTAAATATTTTTTTCTCGCTTTAAATATAATTATTACAGATCTTCCAAAAATACTACACTGTGCATTGGCTGTCTGCTTCTTTAAAGAGTGCCCGGTGCTTCCTGGGTTCAGATATTTACACGTCATCGTAAATCATCAGGGAGGGAGCTCGTCATCCCTTCATTCTCCTCTTTCTTTCATTTGGTCAAATCTCAATTAACTCTGTGATGATTTGATTTTGAAATTAAATAAAAAATAATGCATATTCTTCTCTTGATTTGCTAAGAGTTCATTTTCCAAAAATAGGTACGTCTAAAAATATATTGCATATGCCATCTTAGGAAATCGACATAATAAAATATTCTTAATAAGGAGAAATTGTAAAGTAGGAGAATATATAGATATTTACTACCTCTTTGAAGAATCTGGGGGTTAATAGAAATAAAAAACCCAAGGATAAGGGTTTGATTTTGTTTTGGGTTTGTTCAGGGAGTCAAGTCGCCCAAACAGAAAAAGTTACAGATGGCTTTTATTTTTTAAAACGTCTTATCTCATTTTATTTTGAAGGACGGGGCGTTTGGCTGTGTAGGAAAGCAATCGGGTACTCTTTATGTTGTTAAAAAGGTACATACACTCTGACTGGACTGGAATAGTACAACACTTGCAGGTTACAAGGCAATGAATGAGTTTGGTTTGATTCGCCACAACTCGATCACATATCAAACAACCCCGACAGTGCAGCGGATAACTGGAAAAAAAAAAAAAGTTTATGTGGTGATGAAAGCATGAAATTTGGTGGAAATACTCTCTAAGGCACCGTTCCCAACCTGTGGTCCGCGGCCCCCCGGTGGGCCGTGAAAGTATTGCGAATGGGCCGCCAAATTCCCCTAAAAAAGTCTGGTCCAAGTGAAGTGAAATACAAGATACAAATAAACAGAATAATGTAAAGAATGTTAAAACTCAGCCATTTTTAAAGGAAATTAACAATGTTCAGATATTCATATATAAAAAAATAGTCCTTTAAGGAGGTGTGTTACAGCCAAATAGGTAACATGACCTGAAACTTAACAATGAATTGTAACAAGTTGTTACAGTTTGGGGGAGAAGTTCTGATGTTTTGGGCTCAGCATCTGTTATATTATTGAAAACTTATTACATTTTGGGTTTATTACATTTTTTTTAATCACATTTTGAGTTGCTGTTACATTTCAGGTCATTGTTACAAATAACAAGGCATTTTATATAAACAAAGTAATTGTTTTATTATCATTTTATTGACTTAATTCTTGTTATTGTTTTTATGTGACTGACTGTATGGCTGACTATGAAACATGTGCTGCTGTCTTGGCCAGGACTCCCTTGTAAAAGAGATTTTCTTTTTATCTCAATGGGAAAACTCCTGGTAAAATAAAGGTTCAATAAAAAAATAAAAATCTCCTCCGTACTGATTGGGTCAAAGGTGGGCCCCAAGATTTTTGAGACTTAAAAGTGGGCCCTGAGTTGGAAAAGGTTGGGAATCACTGCTCTAAGGGCCACACTCTTAAAAAATGACGTTACACATTCAAAAATGCACGATGGCATCCATTGGCGTCTATAGAGTATTCGTTGTTGCTTGCAAAATGAAATCATAGGGTTTGTAAAATAAATGTGCAAACAACTCCTGTCAGGTTTTACTGAATCTGAAACTTCAGGGACAAGGAGTTAAACTACACACAGTAAAGAATCAGAGCCTCTTTGCTAGAGATGGGTATTGATACCAATGCCCTTATTGATTCTTTACTGATTCCCTTATCAATTCCTCCTGTGAATTTTCCGTATAATAAAAGTAGCTCTACAGGTTTTCTCTGTCAGTAATGTTTGATTAATTTTATAAGTAAATTAATGTGAAATTGGTAAAAGGATTCGGATATTTTGTTTGTCGTTTGTTACTGACTGTGCAGTGCTTTGGGTTGTTTGGAACCTTAAGCTTGCCGTAGTTATGTTGAAATCAACCATGAGCCTGCACTTCCTGTTTGTAAAACATTTACCTGTTAGTATTTTGACATTTCTGAGTTTGAAGCACTGTCTACAAAAGGTGATTGTGATATATTTCTTTGATGAATGTTGAAAAACTATTATATTGATGAATGCTAAACGGTAGCATATCAATGCAGTTTCTCATTTACGTTAGCATCAAGCTAGCACTATGTTTTATATATCATTTTTGGTCCATTAGGAGATGTATAACATGTTGTAAGTATTGAATATGAATCTCGAGAGAGAGAGAGAGAGAGAGTAATGTACATTTTTTTGAAAGTTCAATGTTGCAGCTTCTTGAGTAAAAGCTCAAGCAGAAAATCCTGAATCAGTTTTCTTGGGAAACTGTCATTTATCTGCTAAGCTACAGTCCATCTACTCTGTCGTAATGTAAAGAATCAATAAGGGAATCGTTAAGAATTAAGGCTAATTTTGTCAATGTATTGAACTATTTCTCAAAGATTCTTAACAGGAACTGGTTCTCAATTCCCATCCCTACTCTTAGCCTTTTTTAGGTATTTCAAATTAACATAGTGAAATTTATTACACTGGGGAACAATTTCAAAATTAATTCTGTTGAGTAGTTTCTGATTGAGTGACCCATAAACAAACCTTGCACTAATTTTCCAGGTGTCAGTCACTTTGAGAAATGGTTGCCATTAGGGGTGGTGATAAAAATCGATAATCGATTAATCGCGATTATTAAATGGCTGATTATGAATCGATTTTAAATTTCCCAAAAATTGATTATTTACATTTTCTAGTTGAGGCAAGTCCTCTGGTTACTGACTGTCATACATGATTTAACCACAGGGTGGAGCTGTCACCGTGTCTGGTAGAGAACCAGACACGGTGTAACACAGTCTGCGAGCAAGTGTGTGCGAAGAGGAGTTAATGAGGTGCTAACTGAGGTGAACGTGGTGCGGATGCAAAGCCTGAAAAACAGAAAGTGAAAAAACAAACGGCAAGAAACTAATCCACCCAGCTCCAGCTGAACTAACTGATGTTAAATTTAAGATCAACAAACGACAAAAATCGAATTAATAATAGGCAAGAATTGAAAATCGGTTGGTAATCAAATCGGGACTTTAATAATCGAATCGAATCGAATCGGGAAATTAGGCCAATTCACCACCCCTAGTTGCCATATTGAGTTTTTCAGGCGTCTTGTGACATTTTTGAAAAGAGTGGCCCTGAAAGAGTATTAGTCCCAAATCCCATCCTTTTGTCACAAAGCAAAGTATGAAATCACGAACACCCGTCCCGAACAATGGTGACCATCTAGAAGTTTGAGTGTCTTACATCGTGTTTCAAAATCATGGCCCTCAGAGAGAATTTGCACCAAATTTCATTCTTTTATCCCCAAATGAACGATTCTCTTGAAAGTATACAACTATCCGCTGCACTTTAAGCCCCAGCTTCAGTCCATAAACACGCCCAACACGTTGCTACGTCAGATGCCTGTCTCTGAACTCTAACACATCAACAGTGTGGATACATACATAAATATATAGACGTATATTTATATAAGTATGTCAGAGCTGATCGAGGACTCAATGGAATGACTCGTTTTTTTTTTTTTTTTTTATACTGTTCACGCTCCAACAGGTTGTGCATCAAGTCACATGATTAACACGCTGCCCCACACTTCGTAATAAATAAAACACATACAGTTTGCATCAGCGAAAGCAGCCACGGCGTCCTCATTGTTTCCTTCTCCACCACACACACACACAAACACACACACACACACACTACTACACACACATTCTTAAGACACACGCTCCCCCTGGTATGATATTAGAAGCAGGAGAAAGAAAAAAATGACAAAAACTGTTGCAATTAAGGAATGGATTAGTGCAATATAATAAAGGGAAGAAGAGCAGAAGTGCTGACGAGGAGGAGGAGGAGGAGGAGGAGTGTGAGGGAGGAGGCGAGGACTCTGGCGTGTGTGACATCCTTTGGTTTATCATCGAGGGAGAGATGGAGGAGGAGGATAATGTTTCTGTTTGTGGCATTAAACTCGAAGAAGACACTTGAATTTTAATGTTTCAGGTTGCAAAGCGAGAACAGCTGATGACTGTCAGTGTTTTTTGAAGCTGCCTCTGACTCTTCGACCCACTAAATATTTCCCCGTTTACCAAATGTGTGGATGATCAGTCGGGCTGAACAATATCTCTTTACATCTAGATATCAACATTCAAGAAAGTGATATTGTCAAATCAAGGTTATAGATAATGTTTGATTCCTACTTCATTTATTGGTGATGACTTACAGTGAGTTCTAATTAGTAAAACTGAAAAAATGCTAAGTTTGAGTCACTGAACCCATTATCATATCTTTTCATATCATTATCGAGATATCTGGCATGAATATTGAGAAATAAAATTTGGTTCGAATCGCTCAGCCCTTGTATCAGCTTGAACTGTGGGAAACCACCGGGTCCTTTTTGACATTTTCCGAACAAGATAATGAAACAATTGAAGCCCTGTTTACACCAAGCAGTTCAGTTTGGATCAGTACAGTTTGTTAAAGCCATAGACTGTATAATGAGTGGACGTAACGACGTTCGGCTCAAACTGAAGCCTCCAGCAGATGCCCCGCCCCCTGGTGTCTGGCTGCAGTATAGGTCATAAGCCCCGCCCCCTGGTGTCTGGCTGCAGTATAGGTCATAAGCCCCGCCCCCTGGTGTCTGGCTGCAGTATAGGTCATAAGCCCCGCCCCCTGGTGTCTGGCTGCAGTATAGGTCATAAGCCCCGCC
>RPOG01008354.1:0-14527 GCA_008086565.1 Thalassoma bifasciatum | reverse complement strand
GAAGTGGAGGTCACCGCATTGAGCATAGATGTGACTCTGTAGTGGAGGTCACCGCATTGAGTATAGATGTGACTCTGTAGTGGAGGTCACCGCATTGAGTATAGATGTGACTCTATAGTGGAGGTCACCGCATTGAGCATAGATGTGACTCTGTAGTGGAGGTCACCGCATTGAGTATAGATGTGACTCTGTAGTGGAGGTCACCGCATTGAGTATAGATGTGACTCTGTAGTGGAGGTCACCGCATTGAGTATAGATGTGACTCTGTAGTGGAGGTCACCGCAGTGAGTATAGATGTGACTCTGTAGTGGAGGTCACCGCATTGAGCATAGATGTGACTCTGTAGTGGAGGTCACCGCATTGAGTATAGATGTGATTCTGTAGTGGAGGTCACCGCAGTGAGTGTAGATGTGACTCTGTAGTGGGGGTCATCGCCGTATATAAGTCAAACAGCAAAAGTCACCATTTCATTAAACTGACATGACTCTGTAGTGGAAGTCACCCCATTTTCTAAGAGATATAACTCTTTAGGGGGAGTCACCACGTTATGACCTGAAGTGACTCTGTAGTGGAAGTCACTGCATTAAGCACAGAACTAGGTCCTTCAGTTAAAAAGTGTTTCCTCTCCTGACAGTTTCAGATCTCTTGACCTCCTCCTGCTCCTCTTTACTCACAGATCCACAAAAGAAGAGTGACGAGGTCGGACAGTTCCGAGGGAGAAGAGGAGGTCAGTGCTTCTCCTTTTCTCCTTTTCTCCTTTCCTCCTCACTAACCTGAGCTTAACTAACAGACTGTTTCTTTACAGAGCAACTCCAATGAAACCAGTGATGAAGAGGAGGAGCAGCAGAGAGAAGAGGAGGGAGGAGAAAAGGAAGAGCAGAGAGGAGGAGATGAACAAAAAGATTCTCAGGAGAAGGAGAAGGAGGAAGAGGATGGGGGAGGAGAGGAGGAAGGAGGAGGAGGGAGAGATGTGGTTAGCAATGAAGAAGAGGAGGAGGAAGAAAAGATGGATGGAATAAGAGATGAGGAGGAGGAGGAGGGAGAAGACAAGGGTAAGGTGAGAGAGAGGGAGGAGGACGAAGATGAGAATGATAGAGAAGAAGATGAGGAGGAGGAGGAGGAGGATGGAGAAGAGGAGGAAGAGAAAGAAGAAAATGAAGAGGGGGAGGAAAATGCAGAGGGGAGTGAGGAGGAGGAGAATGATGAAGAACAGGGAGAAAGAGGAGATAGTGAAGAAGAAGGGGAGGAGGAGAGTGAGGGTGATGAAGACGCAGGAGAAAAAGAAGATAGTGGAGAAGATGACGAGGAGGAGGAGGAGAAGGAAGAGGAGGAGGAGGAGGGTGGGGAGACTGGAAGAGAAGAGGGTGAGACAGGAGAACCTGGGACAGGAGGAGAGGAGCCAGTGGGAGAGACAGGAGGAGTAGTTGGAGGAGTTGAAACAGGAGAAGAGGTAGGAGGAGGAGTGACAGAAGGAGGTGAGACAGAAGGAGGTGAGACAGAAGGAGGAGTGACAGAAGGAGGAGTGACAGGGGGAGGTGAGACAGAAGGAGGAGTGACAGAAGGAGGAGTGACAGGGGGGGGTGAGACAGAAGGAGGAGTGACAGAAGGAGGTGAGACAGAAGGAGGTGTGACAGAAGGAGGAGTGACAGAAGGAGGTGTGACAGAAGGAGGTGTGACAGAAGGAGGAGTGACAGAAGGAGGTGAGACAGGAGGAGCGATAGGGGGAATTGTTGGAGGAGGTGAAACCGGAGAAGCTACAGAAGAAGGAGTGACTGTAGGAGAGATAGGAGGAGAAGTGACAGAAGGAGGTGCAACAGAAGGAGGAGTGACAGTTGGAGCAGAGACTTTCGGAGGAGTGACAGCGCCTCCTGCTGTTGATGGATGGGAGAGCGTGTCTGTTCAGGTGAGACCTTAATGAAAAATTTTTAAATGATCAAAACTACGAAAAATCTTGTGAAAAAAAAAAAATCTGTGTTTCCATGGAAACACTGAGAAACCTAAATAACTGTAGTATACATGCCAGGCCTGTAGTTGGCGATCTAACTGTAGGAGCCGTTTACACAACAACGGTTTAGAGGCTAAAGTAGAATTGAGCTGATTATGTGGTGCTGATATTAAATGCTTCTTCGCAGATTGCAGAAATGGAGCCACTGAAAACACCAGCTTGCCATTTACACAGCAACGGTGAAACGTCATTTCAGAAAAATGCCATTCTGAAGGCCATTTTCTAAAGTTTGCGTAGAAGGTCGGCTGAAACGTTGTTTTTGTGTAAACGAACGCCCAAAATGCAACGATACTTATACGTTTCACTCTTCCAAGTCAAAGTTGATTCACCCGAAGAGTTTAAGTTAAGTGTTTGAATAACAAATCTGCCACAGCGCCCTCCAGTGGACAGTTAATGCAATAATATTACAGTGACATGAATTTCTCTTTCTTTCAGGTCACATGACACCACAGATCCAATCAGATGAGAGGATTCACCTCAGTGGATGACTTGATCCATTTTCTGTTTTTCAAGTGTTTTAAGAGTCTTTCAGATTTCTGTAACTTCCTGTTTGGAATTCTTTCAAAATAAATGCCTGTTCATGAAAACACTGATCTTTTTCTGGCTGTATCGCTGTCGTGTTTTCCCAATAACTGACACTTCACTTACACAACGTCTATCATATGTCATTTTTCCTCTGGGAGCTCAGGCGTGGTCATGTGACCTGAGAGTGGGCGCGTTGATCAGGTGTTTCAAGGTTAAACTGAACTATTCTCTCTTTTTTTTTTCTGCTTGTACAACATGTATCTCACTTACACTTTAATCAAAACCAGCTGCACAGGAAACACCTACCAAATTTAAAGAGTCTGGCTGCCAGCTCGTTACGGGGCTTTAACGAGACTTTGCTTCACTTTTATTGCTAATGATGTCACTTCCTGTCTCAGTGAACCACAGAGGTTAAAGAAACCAGAACAGACAGAAAATAAATCTTGAAATGATTTATTAATAGTCCAGATTCACAGTGCTGTGTGTGTGCGTGTGTGTGTGTGTGTGTGTTAGTTATCTCTGTGTGTATGTGCGTGTGTTGTGTATGTCCCTGCTCAGGCCGTGGGCGGCGCCCTGCAGCGTCCAGGTGAAGAAGGCGAGCTGTCGTCGAAACTGTTTCTCATTGAATCTTTCTGGGTCAGACGTCAACAAGGTCAGGTGCTCAGTGAGCGCGCTCAGAGTGTGGTTACCACGACCGTGGATCACGTGACGGAACGGCGTCTCCACCACTGACACATACTGGGACAGGAAGTAGTATTCCACCTAAGAGCGGACATAGGAACTGATTGTTTTAATGCTGTTGAACTCTTAAAGCGAGGTTATCTCCATTGTCCTTTCAGAATAAAAGTCCACTACTCACTTCAGAATAAGAGGAAAAAAACATCAAAATACCAGAAAATTTGGAAATCAAATAATACCAATCCACTAACAATAGCTGTTGTTCGCTGTTTAAACTGTTAAAGCCTCATAAATGTGTTGTGTTGGTAAGTAGCATGAGCAGAAGTGTTTGATATTAGAAGCATTGTCATCTGTGTTTAGTGTTAGCAGTGTTTGTAACCTCATGATGTAAAGATAACAGTATTAGCAGTTGTGTTAGCAGTATCCAATTATAGCAGTGTCTGTAACTTCCTGATTTCATGTTAACAGTTGAAGTTAGCTCATTAAAGTTAGTACTGTTTTTACCCTAACAATGTAAAAGTGTTGGAATTGCTTAATAGTAGTAACAGTGTTGGCAGTGTTTACAGTTAGCAGTTATTAGCAGCCTTCAATGCTAGCAGTCTTTTAGGGTGACCATACGTCCTCTTTTAAGAGCCTGTCCGGTCGGGGTTTATAAAATCCTTCAAATGTCCGGGTTTTTGATCTTACCTTGTTTGAGCGCGTCACAGAACAGTGTATTTATCATTCATGTTGAATGGTTCCTTTAGAAACACGCTCTGAGAGGTGGAGTTTGAGCCGAACCCCGGAACATGTATTCATTCATTCACAAATCAGTACAGAGGCGCTCCACTCTCACTCACTCACTCGCAGGCTGACAGGCAGGTAGGCACACTGCCAGAGAACACTCGAACAGAAAGAAAATGCCGAAACACAAATGTAATTTTACTGATGAAAAAAGTTACCCCTGTTTTCGTCCGGGTCGTGACAAATGGGAGGCAGAATGTACAGTCTGCAAAGCTGGAACTTATGTCTCTGTGGCTAATAATGGTTCCAACGATCTGCAAGCCCATATCACCACAACAAAACATTGAAGAATAGGCTACCTCTCTTTTTTCTTTTTGTTTAATATTTTGAGGCATTATTTCTATTTTTACGTAATTGATAATTAAGAGGTTATTTTGAAGAATGGTTCTCTACCTCACTTTCCCAACTAAGGTGTAAGTGTCAGACTTAAGAGAGGTGATTATTTCTTATTTTGTTAAACATCTGAATACTTGTGTTGCTACAGAACTGTTTTGGGCTATTTTTCAGTATATCCAGGTAAAGAGTCCTCTTTTCAGAGAAACAGAATATGGTCACCCTAAGTCTTTGCACTCTCATAATTTAAAAGCTAACATCATTACCGGTTTACTTAGCAGTGTTTATACCTTCTTGATTTAATTCTAACAGTACAAGTAATTTTTTTAGCTGTTTAACAGTAGCGACAGTGTTATTAGTGTTTAAAGTCAGCAGTTGTTTTAACAGCATTTAAAGTTAGAAATGTTTTTACCCCTTCAATGTAAAACTAACAGTAAAAGCGTTGGAAGTAGCTGTGTTTTTAACTGTAGTGTCAGCTGTGTTTGTACCCTAACAATGTAAATGTAGCAGAGTCAGCGGTTTCTGATGTTAGCTGTCTTGTTAGCGGTGTTCGTACCCTCATGATGTGGTTGTTGTAGGAGCGGGCGGTGGTCGGGTCGTGCATGTCGCTGTAGTCGATGGCTCTTTGCAGCGTCTCAGCAGCTCGACTGTAATCACCTCTGGCACTGAAAACCCACTGAGGGGACAAACCTCTGGACTGGACACAGAAAGAAACTCTGTTAAAAATAATGCAGTTTTAAAAAAAAATCGCACTTTATACCAACTCTGACAACTAAAGTTTAACCAGATCTGAAGACAGGGCATCATAGCCGTTTAAGACCTGGCGTCCACATATGTGAACATTACATTTCTGCCTCTCAGACCCATGAAACTTCATTTTTTAAAACTTTAATCTATTAGCCACATATAGAGACACTTCTCATGTCATCTTTTGGTGATAACACAACTTTCCACCCATTTCAGTGAGAAAAAAGTGTAGTTATGTCCAATAAACACTTAAAACTAACCAGTAGCTATCTAATAACACTAAAAACACAACTTCCCAAGCAAAGACCAGGTTTAGTCTATGCTTATTAGGTCGTACTGATCCCAAATAGCAAGTAGAAATAAAAAATGCACACCAGAAAAGAGCCCGAGTCATAAGAGGATAGTAAAGATGTTTGTAACTATTACAGTTATTTCTTAACATATGATATTTGATACATGCATTGCAAAGACCTTTATCTCGCCAACATTGTAGATGCTTTGTTTAAAACCTGTTAATAATACTTTAATACTTTAAAACTCTTTTTTTGAATAAGTGCTCTTGCATCAAGCGAATACATATTTACTAAAAACCTTCAATAAAATTGTTGGCAAAATTGCCCAATGTCTCGGATGCGATACAAGAAATAATTCATAACTGAAATGAAGCAATATTTTTTTGTGGGTTCTGTTAAAAGGGTTAACAAACATCTCGGTTCCAAAACTTTGAATTTTTGCACTATTTTTTTGACGGGTCAGGCATTACAGGGTTAAGTTACGTCACAGTTGTGATAGAAGTCAGTGAGCAACTTTTTGTACCTGCAGCTCTGCAGAGTGTTTGTTGAGCTGAGCGCTGAACTGCAGGACCGTCTGAGCGTAGGAAGTGATGCGTAGCGGCAGAATGCGGTCGTGGGCCAATCGCAGCACCATCTCCCCAACCAACTCCCCTAAGCTCCGCCCCGTCATCCCAAGACGACCGCCCAGCACTTCCTGTAGGCGGGAGGCGGTGTCCATCGGCGTGTTGACGAACGGGTAAGTTCGCTCCTGAAGAAACACGAACATCAACCTGAGATGGAGACACCTGTACACCTGTGGCTGATGACATCACATGGCAACAGGAATGTGTGAGTGTGAAAGTGTTCGTCACCTTGGTAAACCTGAGCTCCACAGCTGGTACTCCTGCAAACGCCGTGAAGCTGTACGCTCCGCTGTTCAGGTAGAGCGGCTTCATGCTGCAGAGACAAACAGAAGTGATCTGGTCAGCAGGGGGAGCTCTAAGTGTTTCGGGAACATTTGTTTGTCACTCACATCCTCCAGCTGCCTCCCTCTCTCTCAGCCTGACTGTAAATGGTCTGACCTGCGTGTTTCGGATGCTCCACCTGTCGGCCAAGCACCGCATGCTTTAATATCTAACACAACAGGAAGTGACATCACTGATTATAAAGCCGCGTAACAGCAACAGGTAAACATTCACCTGTCTGATGGCAGCCTCGATCAGGTCGATCAGGAGAGGACTGCCGCTGGCAGACAGGACGTCATCACCTGTAAACAAACGCAGAATGATACACAGGTGTTAATGTCACCTTGCGCCTGATTGGCTGAATGTAATCTGCTGTGATTGGCTGATAGCTTTTTTACCCATGATGGCTTGATCCAGGCTGAAGTAAGCCACAGCCTTCAGGTGGAGCATGGACAGGTAACTCTGAACAACGAAGGTCAAGGGTCAGAAAAAAATCATAGCTCTTCTTCTGTGGTGTTAAATATGTTTTTTGCTCTCTGATTGGACAAACCTCCAGCCACTCAGTCGCTCCAACGTTTCCGAAATCTCCAGCATCCCAACTGACAAAAAGCAAACTGCGTCTTGGACTGAAACCTGCACACACAATAGTTTCATTAGTTCCTGGTACTGTTATCAATAGGGATGGGTATCAAGTACTGGCTCCTATTAAGAATCGTTAAAAAATGGTTAAATCCATTGATATCCTTAGCGTTTATTCTTAATGATTCCTTTGACCTCTTCACAGTACGATGGAGCAAACAAACCTTATATTGACTGTTCTGTCCCAGCTTAGCAGATAAATGACACTTTCCTGTACGATGTACGTTACTGAACCCTACTACCTATCTAAAACAAAAGGTTATACATCTCGTAATGTACTAAAAACAGTATAGAAAACATAGCTTGATGCTATTGTTTATGGAAAATTGCATTCATGCGCTAGCGGTCAGCACAGATCGATATAACTTTGGCTTCAAAAACAGAATTTTAATATGGAAACAAATCCCGATAACTTTTTTATGAACAATACTTAAAACTCAAAAATATCAAAACACTAACATGTTAATGCCTTCCCAAAAAAGGAATTGCAGACTTGTGGCTGAATTTAGCATAACTACGGCAAGCTCAAGGTTCCAAACAACTCAAAGCATTGTATGGTGACCAATTTCAGTTAATAATGTCTGTGTCGCCTAATGTGCAATTTTCACTTCTTTTTATTTATTTACATACAAGGATATCTAAATCCATCGACCAATTTCATATTTATTTACTTATAAACTCAACAAAATGTTACTGACAGAAAACGTGTAATGCCTAAAATTTGTATACATAAGGAATTCATAAGGGAGTTGATACAGAATCAGAACGATAAGCAGAATCAAGAAGGGCATTGGTATCAATAACGTCTTACCAATACCCATCCCCAGTTATGTGACTACATGACAGGTGTCGAGCACAGGTGAGTCTTACCGTTCTTCACCATCACGGTGAATGTTCGAGCCAGCTCCAGAAGGATCGCCGTTCCCACTCCAGACTTAACGGCCCCCGGACTGAGCGAGTCCCTCTGAGCTCCCAGGATAATGTACTGGTCTGTCAGAGGGACTGAGGTTATTATTGGCCTCTGACGGATCATGTGACCATGTCTCTGAGATCAGGTGATACCTGGTTCCACTCGACCTTCCAGAGAAGAGAAGATGTTGTTGAGCAGGACGGGCGTCATCACGTTGTGGACGGACATCTTGACACGGCGTCCGGAGCTGAACTCTGGACCGACCACGCAGCGGACATAAGGCAGTCGGATCCACCATGATGGAGGACAGGACGGTCCTGATAGCCGGCTGAGACAAAGGGATACACCGTGAGGTCACAAAACACCTGGACAGGTGACCAGGGGCGGGGCTTACCTGAGCAGCTTGGACGCGACCGTGGCACTGATTGGCAGAGCTGGAATGGTTGGAAGGCCGGACGACTTGGTGGGAGGGAACTGGGTGTGATTGAAGGAAGGGAACCCAGGGGTGAAGGGGTCACCTGATCCCAAGTGGACCTGTGATTGGATAAGAGCAAAGGAGACGCTGATTGGTCAAAAGCAGCAGAATCCAGAAGACTATGTGTTTGTGTGAGTGTGTGTGTCCGTTACATGTTCAGATACAGCAGTGTGCGTGCTCAGTCCAAGGCGTCGAGGGTCTTGCGGCAGGTCAGCAGGGTCAGGGTAGATCAAAACTCCGCCAGCACCGTAACTCTCAGCCAACCAGACCTTCTCAGCAAAACTGACCCCGCCCCCTACACGTATCACCACCACATTGCCATCGATAGAAACGCCCGCACTCTTCAGCCATTTGAAATCTTGAGGACGTCCGTAGTTTGCGTAGACCATGCCCCCCTGTAGAGAGACAGGTCAGGACACCTGGGAGGATCGTCATGGTAACATACACTACCAAAAAGTGTTGCCACCAATAAAAGGTCTCTTATATTTGGTTGGACCACTTTTAGCTTTGATTACATTCACTGTGACATTGTTTCAATAAGCTCCTGCAATGTTACAAGATTTATTTCCATCCAGTGTTGCTTAAATTTATCCCCAAGATCTTGTGTTGATGATGGGAGAGTCTGACCGCTGCACAAAGTCTTCTCCAGAACATCCCAAAGATTCTCAATGGGGTTAAGGTCTGGACTCTGTGGAGGCCAATCCATGTGTTAAAAAGATTTCTCAAGCTCCCTGAACCACTCGTTCACAATTTCAGCCCCATGAATCCTGGCATTGTTATCTTGGAATATGCCCGTGCCATCAGGGAAGAAAAAAATCCATTGATGGAATAACCTGCTTATTCAGTATATTCAGGTAGTCAGCTGACCTCAGTCTTTGGAAACATAAAGTCGCTGAACCTGAGCAACTACAGCAACCCCAGATCATAGCACTGCTCATACAGGCTTGTACAGTAGGCACTAGGCATGATGGGTGCATCACTTCACCTGCCTCTCTTCTTACCCTGATGCGCCCATCACTCTGGAACAGGGGAAATCTGGACTCATCAGACCACATGACCTTCTTCTATTCCTCCAGAGTCCAATCTTTATGCTCCCTAACAAACTGAAGCCTTTTTTTCCAGTTAGCCTCACTGATGAGTGGTTTTCTTAAGGCTACACAGCTGTTCAATCCCAATCCCTTGAGTTCTCTTTTGCATTGTGCGTGTGGAAATGCTCTTACTTTCACTGTTCAACATACTCCTGAGTTCTACTGCTGTTTTTCTTCCATTTGATTTGGCCAAATGTTGTGGTTGTGAGTTTTCCAACCACATTTCTTCCTGGAAGATGAAGGTTCCCCACCATCCATCCACTTTTAATAAAGCATTGGACAGTTCTTAAATCAATTTACTAGTTTCTGCAATCTCCTTAGATGTTTTCTCTGCTTGATGCCAATGATTTGACTCTTCTTACACAAACTGTCATCTTCTCCACGACCACATTATGCGTCTTTCTCCATGGTTGTTTAAGAAATGAGAAGTTTTTGCTTAGTTAAATCCAGGTGGCGACATTTTTTGGCAGTGCATAACCAGCATGTCTGTCTCACCGTGATGCTTCCTGAGGCGCTGTACGGGCAGAAATCAGACGGGTTCAGAGGGATCTGCTCTGAGATCTGTCCTGCAGAGTCCACCAGCCACAAAGAGCTTCTCTGAGACCTGCAGGACAACAGGAAGACAAACAGGTGACAGGTGCGTCTACTGTCATTACGCTCTAAAACACTCACGGCCCCCTGCCTACCTGTCCGGGAACTGCAGCGTAGCGTACAAAGACTCCGCCCAGGTGTGATCCATTTTCAGGTTTTTGAAGCGTCCCAGGATCTCTGAAGCCAAAGACGTCCCCTCAGAGGAACCAGGAGGGTGACTCGTCCGACTGACTCGGCTGATTGGACGAACAGAACCACAGGATTAACAGGACGGACTCGTGTATCGAGAACCGAATCCTGTGGCGTCTGGAATCACCTGACTGTGTTGAAGATATCTTCATCCTGCAGCAGCCTCTTCATCATCACCCTCAGATGCCCCAGGTAAAGCCCCGCCCCTCCTTCAGTAGGTGATTTAGCCCCACTCCCTGGATGACCATCCTCTTGTTCTTCCTCTTTGGAGTAATGGAACCGCCCACTAAAGAGTACGTAGGCCAATAAGAATGCTGCAAGATATATAGACAACGCCCACATAAACCATAAGAAACCATCCAAGTCATCAGTGTGATTCTTGATGTGTGTGTTTGTATTTACCTGATGTGAAGATAACGACTCCGACGACACATAATAACACACGGGTTTTGCATTTTCCATAGCGCTTCTCTTGCATCAACACTGTGATGTCACTGCTAAGCCCCGCCTCCGCTTCCTCCTCTGCCTCTGATGTCACAAACCTCAGCTCCACCCTGCTGGCTCCTCCTCCGTCCTCACTCTCGTCAGACAGTGAACGTCGAAGCGACACCGAAGTGGACTGCAGAGAAAGAGGAGAAAGAGGCAGAAAGGTGTCAAGTTCGTCACAGGTAAGAAGGGGCGGAGCCTGTCATGTCGTTCACCTGTTTCACCTGTCGCAGTCGAGTCCTGAAGGTTTGCATGTTGATCAGAGATGGTTTTAAAGAGGTTGCCACTGCAGCTTCCTTAAAGAGAACATAGAACCATTAAAGCGCCCCCTGCTGCTGACTTTTTGTGGTTTCACTCCTAAGCCCCGCCCCCTCATTTAAACAGATGAGACATGGGTCAAACTGTACAATCTTATTACAGGTTTTTTTAAAACATCATTTCTGTTAGAACTTGGCTTGAGGCTTCAAAATAATGCAAACAAGGCAGTGACTTCTGGAAAAAAAAAAAAATACTGCGCTACACCACCACACCACTAGAGGGCAGTAAGCCTGTAACAACAGCAGAGTCTTGAACTCACCTGTTTCTTTTACATTCAGTTTATCTGCAGCTTATTTCCACGTCATCAAAACTTTTAAACATGTTGTTTCACCTGATACAAAGAATCATTTATCCTCCATGTTTAAAAAATGACGATAAAAAGAAAGTTTTGGTCTCTACTCTCAGACCTGACACTCTTAAACGTAACTCACTCTGAATCTGCTCCCCTCCACATCAGCTGATCTACTCAGCTCCCTGTGATTGGTTCACGTGAGGGTCAGAGGTCAGTGTGTGTTTGATCTGCTTTACTTTATTAACAGTGGGTAAACACACACATACACACACACACTCTTACATCACATGTTGTTTCTGTCTGAAACAGGTCAGAACATCAGAGCAAAAGATCACATGATCAAAACAGCCAATCCTCTGTTTTGTTTTGTTTTTTACTCTGGAAAGTCTGTCACTTTGAAATCAAACCAACTCCCTCTAGATTTCTAAAACAACTTTGTCTTAATGTGAGTTAAAGATGGTGCTATAAACTCTGTTAGTGTGAGGTCTGTTGCTTAATTTGTCTGTGTGAAAATAATGATTTTCTCTAAAAATGTTTAATCTGTGGAGGTGAAGGTGCAGAGATGAACCACTAGAGGGCAGCGTGAGGTTTTATATCACACAGGTGCTGCTACAGGTGTCAGGCTGTTCACGTCATCACCATGAAAATATATCAACACTGGCATCAGAGGGACAAACATTTAACCTGTTGGTATAAATATGTTAAAATGTTAATTTGTTTTGTTGTAAAACCTCAAAATATTTTAATCAAACTCAATATATATACTCAATTGTTTATACTGTAACATTGCAGTGGTTTCCCAAATTTCTTCAATATGAAAATCCTTAAATAAAATCAACTCTTACTTTATGAAACCTCAAAATAGTCATAATTTAATAAAAACATTTAACAAGAATACCATTTCGATAAGTAACAGACGAATATATAATATGGCCATTAAAATTTGAAATAAGGCAATGTTATAATGAAATATATTTTATATATATTTCATCATGATTATTTTAACACTTTGATACTTTTTAAACCAATGACTTTTTATCAATTTCCAAGCTTTTGTAAAATAGAAAAACAATTTTAACAAAGTTTTTTTTCATAATATAATTTAATAAATTAACTACAGATACACAGTGTTTTATCTTAATAATACACAAATTAAAACCCAGCTCTATGTGATACATGCGCATGTCTTGCATAGAAAATCACCCCCTCTTTCCCCTCCTCACTGTCACAAGGATGAATTTATGAAGTGAAACATACCGTCAGATTTTACATGATTCCATACTACTGACAGGATTTAGTCAGTACCTATAAAAGTACTGAATTAGTGAAGACTCAGGCAGTGTTGCCAGGTTTGTCTGGTTTCCACCTGATTGGGCTTCTTTCCAAAATATTGGGCTGGAAAAAAAAAATAGTAATAACATTTGGCAGGTTATTAAAAAATTGCGCTGCTTTTCACAACGTTTGACTGTTTTTTTGGGGGGGAAATATTCTATAAAAAAAAAATTGCAGTTAAATGGCAAAGAATAAAAACTTACACATTTCAATAAAGTGTAGTGTCCTTGCACCTATATCATAAGTTTATTTATTCTTAAACTAAGAGAATCTCAGAAACTGTAGCATTAAAATTATAAGCCTCCAGGCTGAATCCATACAATTCTTAGAGACTGTTTGTAACAGGGATGAGACTTAAATGCTAAATTATTATTTAATAGTCACAACCATCTACTCAGTGATTGGTCAATTCCATCATTTGTGTGTCAGCAAGAAGCAGCTTCTGTCTTAATCTTTGTGTCAGTGTTTCTGTGTCGCAGCACTAAGTTACAACCAGAGAAGTTTGTGCTTTAAAAACGAGATAATATTCACATTAACCCTTTACAACAGAGTATTAGGGCCACATTAAGATTTTTTTTTTTTTACTTCTTATTCTACAACGAGATTAAAGTTGAAATTAATTACTTTACTATGAGTTCAAAGTCCAAATTCATTATTTTACTACGAGATTAAAGTCGAAATATAATCAAGGACAGTCTACGAGGAGGAGGAAATGAGGACCACACAGCATTTCGTCAAGTTATACTTTAACTTAGGTTTAACAAACAAGGAGATAATTCAACTTTTAACACATCAGCATCAGATTATCACAAGTATTAGAATCTTGTAGTAAAATAATTAGTTTCGACTTTAATCTTGTGGTAAAATAATTAATGTCAACTTTAATCTCATTGTAAAATATGAAGCAAAAAAAAAAATTTCAATGTGGCCCTAATACTCCGTCGTACACATAAACCCTTTTATTTTAGAAAAAGAAAATAATAACCCATCCTGAGACTTTACACAGTATCAGCCATGATCAGAGCTCACTGAAAACCAAAGAGCCTCTTTCACCTCCATTAGTTTTCAAAAACATTCAGTGATAATAAAAATTTCTATACCAACTTATTAAAGCTGCTCTCTCCTTTCCACACATTAAACTAAACTTTAGTTTTTATAATCTGTTGTTACAGTTCTGATGTTTCTCTTTTAACTAAAACAACTAAACAGCAGATTTGAGCCTCTAAAAAAAGAAAACTACTACACAGCACAGTTAAATCTTAATCTTTTCTCATTTTAAAGTGATCTCTTGTTTCAAACATGACTCAGCAGAAAACACAAACTTTAATTTCTCTAGTTTTGTAAATTTTACCATAAAATCTGCTGAATCAGAAGAGGTTTCTTCTTTAAACGTGACAAAACTCCTGACTCTAGAGTTAGGACTGAGAGCTTCACCGACACAAACCAACCTCTGATAAACGTTAAATAAATCCACAGACAGTTTTGTGAAAGTTTATTGTTTTGAGAAAGAGTTTCAGTAAAAATCTGTAAATGTAAGAATCAAACGTCCCAGCAGCCCCAAAGCTTTAACCACAGGATTCAATCTGATCAGACAGCAGAGTTATTGATCCTCTACAAGATTCATTCACAAAGGAAAGCAGCAAACACTGAAGGAAGCAGAGTCCAGATCCAGATCCAGATCCAGACCAACCCTGGTTTGTAGTGGTCTCAGACTGGTGTACTGGTCTGTAGTGGCCTCAGACTGGTGTACTGGTCTGTAGTGGTCTCAGACTGGTGTACTGGTCTGTAGTGGTCTCGGACTGTTGTACTGGTCTGTAGTGGTCTCAGACTGGTGTACTGGTCTGAAGTGGTCTCAGACTTGTGTACTGGTCTGTAGTGGTCTCAGACTGGTGTACTGGT
>RPOG01008350.1:0-14541 GCA_008086565.1 Thalassoma bifasciatum | reverse complement strand
TGTCATCTCTCTCCACCTCTGTCTGCTTCAGGGAGCATCCAGTTCATTAGCAAGCCAAGAAATGAGGCACAGATCACAGCCCAGTGACAGTCCAAAAGAACCATCAAATTAGCTGGCAAACACTGCCAGAGACAATCCTGAAATCATGTCTCTGTCAGCGCTCCACCAGCCAGCCCTTTACCCGACGTCTCGTGGAGTCAGAGGCTGCCAAACATCTCTTCAACCAGCTCTCTTTCCAAAGACAGACGGAGCCGGCTGGAGTTAAACTGTTTCAACCCGACTGCTGACAATCTGCAGCTGTCGCCTCCACAGCTGCTGGATCAGGAGGACGCTGACCTACAGGTGGATCATTTTAACTGAACTGCACTCAACCTGACTCAGTCACCACCTCTTCAAGAGCATCTAAACACAAGCTTTTCATAAAAAATACTAAAACTTCCAATTTTGTATTTTAAATAAAACTTGTTTGTAAAGTCTGATTTGTTTCTACCGAGGATTTCTGAGGCCTGATTTTTGAGGCACTTCATGTTTTCCCTAATGGGTTTAACGGGTCAGAAATGATTCAGTTTTACCGTTCAGGTAAAACAACAGACTGTGATTGTTGAGAACACATATTGAAACCAAGCTTTTTCTATTTCAGTCCTGGGATTTCTAAACCTGTACTCTTACTGCACCAATGCACTATAATGCTGCTTGGGTTACAAGACACAGCAATTTCAAGCCACTAGTTTTCTCATTCTCTCCTATTTGCTGCTGAGCATTAAGGTCAGTGTGCATCAGGCAGTGAACCTTTGAAACACAAAAGATGATTTGTTGTCGACATTCGGGGTTATTACCACCAGGCCGAGTCCTGTGATGAAGAAAGGAAGGTAGCATGGTGGAGAGGGAGGATGAGAGGAAGCCAGAGTGAGAGTGGGAGAGTAATAAAAAGGAGGAAACAGAGTGTATGAAATTGGACTCAAAGCTTTACAAGCCCCTGGAGAGAGACAGGAGGAGAAAGACAGAAGAGTAGTCAGAGTCAGATTAGGTATACTGAAAGGACGTCTTGTTAAGAAGAACAAAACCTTTTTTCTTTGGTGGGTTTAACATCTTTCTAACTTATGTAACAAGTCAGGGACGTGAATTTAGAGCATCACAAGACCTCATAGGAGAAAAGAGGCAGAAGCTGTTTTATTCCTGTCGTTTTACAACTCCACTTTTCCCATGAATAAAGGAAACCTCACCTGAACTTTATTTAAACAAAAGAAGTGATCGCCGATTGTGACTACATAGATTACAATTTATTAGAGGAGCATCTAATGACTGATGATAGAAACCAAATGAACCATTTAATGGTTATTGACACATTTCAAGTCCTGATAGTTTTTTTGTGACCCATTGTTTTAGACAAATTGCTGTCTTCTTATCCCTGAAAGAGGAGGTACTGTGGTATCAGCAGCAGCAGCCTCCATAGCAACAAGTAAAACCCGACACTCTCTATTGACAGCCTTACTGAGGAGCTTATGGTTACCAGAGTGAGAGCTATATTACAGGGAATCAAAGGACTCAAAGGTATCACAAGCTGGCATTGAGGGGAGAACTGGCAGAAAGTGGAGGGCACAGGTGGCTGTGGACCAGGCTGAGTCTTGCTGTGTCACAGAGGACTCATGGGATCTGTTGCGACCGGCTGTGCAGGACCGGGAACTATTCCAACACCCTACTACAAAAAGCGCAAGGGCAAGAGAGGGCGGGATCTGATCCAACATGGAGTGAGGGCTGGGGTTGAAGAGTAGCGTGTAAGCCAGTGGGTGGGACTGTTGCAACAGGGCGTATGGATCAAATGGGAAGGAGCCATGGACACAAAATCCCATGGTCGGAACTGTGGAAGGGTTGAAACTCCAGTATGCCCTTTGTGCCAAGAAAGAGGAACTCTGGAGCACATCTTCAGCAGTTGCCTTATACGGCTTGGACATGGCTACTATTGCTGGTACCATGACCGGGTGCCAGAGAGAGTTGCCGAGTCCATCAACACTTGAATTAACCAGAACAAGTGCTGACAACCACTGTGGCAAAAAAATCTAATTTGAACAAGCAACAGAACAGCCTCCTGCCAAGCTAATGGCTGCCAGGCCTTTACTGTTTCCAGGAAGCCTGTTTAGGCTAAGGGTGGACCTGGGGAAGCTCCTGAAATTCCTTGAAAATGTTGTGGAAATCAGCTTTGCCCGACATCGTCCTGTTCTCAGAAACACCAAAACTGGTTGTCATGTTGGATCAAACAGGGCCCTGGAAGAGAGGATGGAGCCAGTGAGAAGACAGAAGAGAAATACACAGGCAGCCAGGACTGGCATGCAACCCATTGAGGTCGGGGGAAGGGGCTTCGCAGGACAGACACTCCGCACTCAGTGGATTCAGAAGGACAAGCTGTGGGTGAGCGCTTCTTGGACACATGCCGGAAAGTGATCAGTCCCAGATTGGTCCCCTGGGCGAGGGGGTCTGAAGTCAAAAGACCCAAAACCCCCTATGACCCCAAATACTATCACTGATGATGTGTCCAAGAAACTGCATCACAAGATGTATGTAAGAAATATGCTTTCTCATATTTTAGACATGGGCATTAAATTACGATGCTAGATGTTAAAACTAAATGTGCATATTTTCAAACCTCTCTATATATTTATATGCTGTAGAATTCCCTGAATCTGCTTAAAATGGTCCACTCCAAAAAAACACAAGTCCTTTATGAGACTTGCTGAAACGATGAGGTCATCACAAGAGGATCTCCCTCCTGGTTTATGACATGTTGAAGGGGTGGGCCTCAAACACCAAGGTGTGCTCCAACAGGCCAAAATACCAGCTTCAGCCCTTTATTGTTATGACTCAATCAGGAACCTAAATAGAATCTGGTTCACCCTTAAATGAAAGTATCAAAGGAGAGAAAGGCCTGAGTAAATTTAGACTCGTTAAAAATGCAAAGACTTTAGCTTAAAAGAAAACCACAAACTGTCTGTAACAAGAGCCATAAATTAATGAACAGCTGCAGAGAGATAATACTGTAAAAACGAATCAGGAGCATCAAAGCATCAAAGGCCAAATATGTTTTAATCCTGGTTAGAGTCAGGCTGTGCTTTCGTTTAGTCTGAGAATATTTTAAAATGTTCATTTTAGACTTTGTAAAAGAAGAACTGTAAAAGTCCTCTTCACCAGAAATGAATCAAAACATCAAACAAGGTCTAATCATTTCAAAAAGGTTCTTTGGGTCCTCAAATGTTAAAAACCCTTCTGTCTCACCTGGGTAAGCAAACAGGTGAACTATGAAGCTCTTCTTGTGTAAGAACCAGGAGCTGTGCCTCTGTCATCAGGAGGAACCGTAAACATGACTGTAGGTGAAATACACTGAGCTTCATTAGCAGAATCAGCCGTGTTTCCATCGACCTTTTAAGCTAATTGAACACTTACACTTTATTATTGCTGCTGAATTAGGAGCAATTAGGAGGCTGAGGTCAATTATCCTCCCAAGGATTTATATCTTTGAAACCATGTTGCTGTGAACATGTGTATTAACAAACGACTCACAGTAACTCGCAGACATGCAGGAAGGTTAATAAAGATTCATTATTTCCATTAATAATTCATCTCTCACATGCAGCCAATAAGAAGAGGTACCCATCATCCCCCTGTGATTGGATAAGCTGGTTTCAGAGACGTGCTGTAGTAGTGTGAGGGCCATGTGCCAAAAGGGTAATGAAGATATGGAGCCATCTGTCCTGTATGTTGCAGGCCTGGAGCTTTACAGTACAGGAGCTGGCTCAGGGCCCAGCGTTACAGAGCTGCACAATATGAAGCTCACAAAGTCAAACAGCAATCGCATTAGGTGTGCTTTTGAAACTGAGGGGGAGGGTGCTTGTTCCTCATTGGATTATACATGAAAGAGAACATTCACAGCATACGCCAAGTGTTTTATCACAACTTGAAATGTCTTATATCAGGCTGAAAGGTAATAAACATATGTGACTGTGCTTCACACTCTCTTTGCCCCCAGCAGGAGCAGAAGAAGACTTGGCACAGAGCCTTTACAAGGAAGATAAAGAAGCATATCCAGCACAGAAAGAGCTGGGATGTAGAACAGCAGAGAGATTAAAGGAATAATAGAAAATCTGAGAATTAATCAAGATTCTCAACCCAGTTCCTCTATGAAGCCACATGGCACCAGTCCAGAGTCACATTTTCTTTAAGACGCCCTTCAGGTCTCTGTCTGCATGGCTTTAGGCCGAGACATGATCAGAGTCAGAGGTTTAAAGAGCTCAAAGGTCAGAAATGATGTCAGACTGGTTTGTTGAGTGTGGCTAACACTAGCAGAGTTTGCACCATCAGCCTCAGTACCTGAAAGTCTGAGTCTGGTGCTGAGAATTGAACAACGTTAAATGGTTTCAACTAAAAAGTCACATTCTAACTTTTCAAATGGGTAGGTCTAAGGACTTTAAAAGTTGACCTATCAACTCATCAGAAACAACATCTTCAGTCTGCTCTCATTTTGTCATCTGAATATCTGCTCCTGTTTTAAACTTTGAAGTCTCATAATTCTGTCTGATGCTGTGTCTGAGCTGTTTTATTCAATCAGAGCTTCTTTTGTCAACATTTGTGGGTGTTTTTCATCATATCATGAACTGAAGTAGAACAGGGGGGCAGACACTTCATCCAAGATGCATGAATACATTTAAACACTGATGAGTAAAAAACTTAATATTTAAAATCAAAGCAATTTTCAGGACTTTTATTTTTCCTTGTTTGTTTATTCATCTTTATTAAATCACGTCTTTCTCCAACTGTCACCTTTACATCAGCATCCAGACCAAAATAACATGGAAGTCATTTTGTGAATATGAGTTTTTGGAGTTTGACAAACTATTGATGACTCATCCTGTGCTGTAGGAGTGTTTACTCTTCTACAGTCTAATAAAACTTTTCTTAAAGTTATTCCTATCTCCTATGACTCACAGGATCAGAAAACAAGAGAGATGTTTTGTGTCATCAATCAGTTTGTTTGATTCTTCTTCAATTTTACTTTTTCTTTCTGCTAACTCGACTTATGAGTCACTTCCTGTTTTTCTTTTCTCACTTTAGTACATTTTATCGAACAGCTTTTTATGTACTGTTCCATAACAGCGTGAAAATAACCACCAGCTTTGACACTAACATGCGTTGTCACTTCAAACTCCTGACAAAGAGGTTTTTTTTGAGACAAACAAAAAGATTTGTAGTGTTGAGAATAACAATGGATTCATTTTCTGATCTGGACAGAAGGAGGCTTCCTGCTTTCTTCTGTCTCCATTAAACTCCTTCAGTTAAACAATTTCTGATTTTAACAGCAACATGTGTCTGTATGTCTTTCAGAATCACATTAAGACTAAAGTCTCCTCCCAGAGTTAGAAAAGCTGTTTTGTTGAATCTAATAAAACTCTGTCAGTCATGAATACTTTGCTGCGGTCCAAATGTCAGATCAAAAGTTCAGCTCTCTCCTCTTTGTTCCTCATGGATGACGTCAGGTGTCGTATTATTTGTTTGCATTATTGTAGCTCGCTTTGATGTTTGCTTCAGGCTTTGTGAAATCCAGCTTCACAAATATATAAATCTGCATCTTTTACAGGAATGAGGAGTTTGTAGAATAACTATCTCTTTTCATGTGACCCTGGCTGACCTGCAGAAATAAATACATCATTCATCTTCTGCATCCATCTCTGATGTCTGTCTGATGGTGTCGTCTGTGTAAAGATAAACACAGTACATCTATTTTTAAAGATGATCATATACAGTAAATACATGAGGAACAGAGGGAGGGTTAAAGACACAAAGGATGAGTCATGGAGGAAAAAGGAGAACAAAGATCAGAGAAGAAGAAGAGGAGGAGGAAAGGAAAATGAGAGAAAGAGGAGGCAAATGTTAAAGGAGGAGCTGCTTAGTGCCAGCTCGCTCAGCTGTGATGGATGGACCGCGGTGGGAGGGCAACACTTCTTTTACACTGGCACTCTGTACTGTCTAAAGCGCAGACAAAGAGGGGGGAGGACAGCTGTTCTCTCCTTTAAGAGAACAGACACAGAGGAAGAAAGTGTTCCAGATCCACTTCACTGGGCTGTGATCAAACTTTTAGCACAGAGCTTTTATTTTCCTTTAATGAAAATTAGTTCATGTCTGATCACAGCTTCACTTATATTCGACCAAATCAACGGCAAAGAGATCAAATGACCATCACACAGAGTATTTAAGTAACTTAATGCTGTCTTCTTCACTTTTGTTTTCATACATCAGAAATTCAAACCTGTGCTTTAGTTCTTCAGTAAATATTAACACAGGTGACTTAACTTTAGCTTAGGCAATGATGATTCACACTCATACAGGTGCTTCAGTGTTGGCTGTGTTAGGAAAATAAACATGATGAGTCTTCTATGTTTGTATAGACTGTTTAAAGTTTGTTTTATATTCTGAAATATTTTCTATATACTTAAGTATGTTTAGAACAAGGTTATCTGAACTTTTTTTTTAAAGAGAGCCACATCTGATTTTGTGAAAATGACGCAGGGCTAGCAGCTCTTTTTGACATATTTATCAACAGTGGAAAAAAAGAAAGAAGAAGAAATTTCACTCTTCCTCTGATTGTTTGTAAACAGTCTGTCAGTATCCATGTGTGCCAACCTGAGCCTCCATCAGGTCCTGTTCACCTCACGGTCAGTCCTCACCCTCACTGTCCTGGTGTCTGTCACCTCTACTCCTTCTAGTAGCTGCTCTCTCTCTCTCTCTCTCTCTCTCTCTCTCTCTCTCCCTCTCTCTCTCTCTGCTTCAGTAACGCATGAATAACAGACTGAACCAGAGGAAAGATACTTCCTCTCCCTGATGAAGAACCACTCAGGTTGTTTCGTGTAAACAAACTGATTGATGGTGATTAATAGAAGCTCTTTATTCAGAGAGCATTTAAATCTTCTGTGCGTGTGTGTGTGTGTGTGTGTGTGTGTGTGTATGCGTGAGTGTGTGTGTGTGTGTGTGTGTGTGTGTGTGTGTGTGTGTGTGTGTGTGTGTAAGAGAGAGAGACAGAGAGAGAAGCAGATCCTCCATTTCCACCCATCACTGCTTTTATCTCAGTTTTTTATTGTCTCTGTGGAGCTGCTGATAAAACTCCCCCCAGCATGTGAGTGTGTGTGTTTGTATGTGTGTGTGCACTGTAAGATGGGTAACCTTACCCAACAGCCTTGGTTTTCATTTTTCAATTCAGATTTTGAACTTCAGCCTCTTTTATCCACGTCTCTTGATATTGAGAAGACATTCAAATATTAGTGAAGCAGAATGATAGAAGTGAAGAACAAAGAGATGACAGAAAGAGAAGGAGTGAAACATCCATATGTGCTTGAAGGAGCAGGGGTATGTGGGGGAAAAAAAACTCTGACCTTTTTCTGATTTGATGATTGAGGACCTATGAGTCCTTGACAAAGAAAAGAGGAAGAGCAAATATCCTGTCATAAGTTAACAAAGTGAGTTAAAAATGTGAGAAACCAAGTAAGATAGAATGACCCAGAGGGGAGGAGTGTTGCTCTAAAAGCCAGTCCTGTTTAATCATCCCTACGCTGAATTGAAGCATCATGGCGAAAGTACTGTGTCATCCAGAAGTAGGACTGCTGCATAGCACTTGTGACTAACCAGACCGGGCAATACAGCTGGACCACAAAGGAACAGATGCAGTGTAAGCTGACCATAGACATACACATGGACATAGTCTCCATGATGTCACCCATCTGTTTCTGAAGCCAAGTTTTGAAGCAGATAGATATATTCCAAAAAGCAGAGTTAGAAAAAATCCACCCCCTGTACAGTGTATGCCGTTAGTGGAATAAGTGATTTTTGTACCAGACTATCAATTAACTAATTTCAGCTCTGAAAATGTGTGTATGTAACTACCCATAGTTACGGAGCCAGCCTGAAGCAGTCACTTGAGGAACAGCAGCTTTTTCTTTTCTTTTTTTCAACATTGCCTCATATTTTCAGACACGAGGCTCCTGCTTGTGTGGATCCCATAGATGCATAAACCAAGCTTTACCCTCTCTCTCTCCCTCTCCTTTGCTGGGGGAGAAAATGGAGTTGCTGGCCTGCTGCCACACCTGACACTCCTGCTTTAATCTGATTAATGCTTTTAATTTATATAAGTGAGCAGCCAGGAGAGGAAACAGAGACTGTTTTTGAGGTTGGGTCCAACACACGCAAAAAATAAAATATAAATACACACAAAGAAAATGAAACAGGACGGACTGAAAACAAACTGGGTGGAGAAAGAAAGAATCATGGATACAAAAGACTGGAGCAACAAATACTCAGAGTGAAGTTAGGATAAAGTGAAGCTGGAGAAAGGAAGAAAAATTGAAGGGAAAACCAGAGAAGAAGAAGGGCTGCAAGGCAAAAGAGACGGTGCAGAGAGAAAGAGATAAATTAGTTATAAAAGGGAGAGAGGAGAAAGTTGCGGAGAGAAAGAAACAGCCAGGAGAGAGAAAGAAACAGAGAGGAGAATGAAGAGTGAATGACAAACTGAGTGAAATGAGGAGGCAGATAGAGAGATGGTTATTATCAGAGATAAGACATGTTTTGTGATTTATGATTTACTTTATTATTGCTGTTAAAATCGGCTCTCTGAATTTATGTGTATGTGATTACTGGTTTCTGCAGCCAGTCTCTAGTGGACACTCAAGGAACTGCAGTTTTCAACACCTCTGCAGTGGCTCCATGTTTCAAACTTGAGTTCACCCTGAATTTGAGTGTTGACATCCTGCTTCGTCTTCACTGGGACACATTTATAACTCTTCAGTCCAATCAATTGTTGTACTGATTGAAACACAAAAAGAAACAGTTGTAATAGCATCAAGGAGGAGCACAGAAGACTTTAAGTCTTTGAGAAACCAGATCAAACCCCTGACAGGGTCTCAGAATCTGCTGAGGTGAGCCTGGAGGTTTCTGTGTTTCCATTTTATTTTCCACCTCAGAAACATCCATTGGTGGAAACAGTTGAACATATATATCTTCTGTCGCTCTCTGTCCTTTTTCTTTCAGGTTTATTCTTTTTATCCCTCTACGTCTGCTGGACCTCTTTTCTCACAGATCTTCACCTTTACTTCTCTGGCGTCTTCTTGAAGTTTCTCTCGACAAACTCCTCTCTCTCCTTCTCTCTGTGCAGCATATTCACAATCTCAAGGACAGTAAATGTCGCACCTCACCTAACTCCTCTAACCAGCGCTCAGACTCTTCATCCCACAGAGCAGATTTTTCTGCTGCGTCCCTGCAGACGTCTAAATAAGTCAGCTGTGTTTTCAGTCCAAGTCTGTGTGAGTTCTGCTCATCCTCCCCACACGTCTCACATTTAAGATGTCAGAAGGTCCACAGAGGTTACAGCTGGAGACAGAAACCCTCTGAGCTCCCTGTGGTGAGAGCAAATCATCACATTAGGATGTTAGATGATATGTAAGAGCTGTGTTCAACACTCTGCAGGCTGCTGGCCTCAAAAATGAACTCTATTACCAAGAGAAGAAGATGAGGGAGAGGAAAGGTTTGGACTCTGGGGATTCAGACTCCTTCAGGGACCATCAGAGAGACAGGATGTTTTACTTTGAAAGCTTCAGTGGATTTAAATCTGTTGTTTTCTTTGTGTTTCTGTTCCGGCTGATGGCATTAAGTCTGCTATGGGGAGTGTGCAGCCTGTCTCTCTGCTTCTGCCTCTTTTCTGCAAATATTTTGGCCTTTGAGCTGAGAGCAAGGAGCCGTGCGGTGAGCAGAAGAGGGAAACTAAGAGAAGAAGAGTGGGAGAGATCAGGCTGGCGAGCGCTGGTTTGGGGATGGATTGAAAGGAACAAAAAACTGACTTTGGCAAGAAATCTTATTTTCAGGGTTTAGAAATGCTTGAAGAGGGAGAGAAGGAACAGAAAAGAGCAATCATTCCTCTTCATTCACTTTTTTGTAAGGTTTCCTGTGAACCACCATGTGAGGCTGTGAGAAGTGATTGTCTGGGATTTGAAACATACAGTCAGCTCAGTCTGCTCCCATATTTTACTCCATAGCTGCAGAAGTCTGGTACTATGAAGTCAGAGAGCAGAGGAGTTTGTATCCTTCACCCAAAAATCATGATACCAGTTCAAATGTGCTGATTCATGAGTTGAATGTGCAGTCATTATCAATCAACCTGAATCACTTTAATGTTCCCTAGAAAATGAGGCTTCACACCAAGTGAAGGTCTGTGAAGAAAACTTTAAGCTGTAAAATACCACACAAGGACACAATGTGTACAAGAAAGCCTTTTTTCATCACCACTAAAAATCCACTGTACCTTTGATACAAATAGATCAAGGCTTAGTACCAGATGATCATTAAAGTTATGGAAACCAGCCTTCCATTCCTGATACCTGTAAACTACATGGCACAGTGGATATCCACAGAAATAGGTTGAAACATGGAGTAAAAATTAAATTGTGATACTTTTGATTTTTTTAATGAGTTGTCTTTGGGCGTGTTTGAGAATATTCTTCTTGTAAAACAGAAGATCGTTGTGGGGACGTTTGGTTTTCTTCTTATCCAGCTGTAGACTCGAATCCCCCTCAGTGACAACAGGACGTGGCACTTGTGTGTTAGTCTTTTGAAGTGTGGAGGATGGTGCAGTAGCTGGGTTCTGCTGGACTTAAAAAAAAGATCCATTGGTAAATAAATCTATTAGGACAAGGGCAGATGGTGAGAGAGCAGGATCTGAGATAGTCTCTGCAGCTCAGGTAGACATTAACCAAACTTTCCCTTGGCAAGCCACCAAGTGTCCAACCATGACACGTCTTCTGATGAATGTTTTATGGCAGACAGTGTCATGAAAATGTGCTGCAGCCGTACACTCCAGACTGCATCTGCATATCTTTTATGTGACAAAAAATAATAAATAAAAACAGAATGGTGTCTGTTAATATATACCACACATATAATAGCCAGACACACACACACACACACACACACACACACACACACACAAACACACACACCTTGAGGCTTAACTCCAAAATACACATACAAACTCACCCTGAAACAGTATTGCATTTCTATGATGGACCTCCTGGTGAGTCCTTATCCTATTCAAGCTGGTTGCTTCAAATTTGAGGCACAGCTCCAGTTACCCCCAGCAGGTGTTACAGGAAGCACACAGTGAGGAGTGGGCAAGGCGGACCATTGAGTACTTGCCTGACTGTGAGCTTCATACAAAGAGGAGTACTTTGATGCAGTGTGTGGAGGCCCATTACCAGAATCCACTGCGTTGTAACCTCCTCCCACTGACACAGTGGTTTGATAATGCTAATTAAATAGTTGGTCATCTCAGTGAGATGAAAGGCTTCATTACTTCAACATATGGCAGAATCTCAAAGATCGACTCCATCGAAAAGATACTAGCATATCTATAACTTTGAAAAATCTTCTTTTATTATCAATCATAATATTTTGTTTTTCCTTCATAACACTGTGATCTGGAAATATTCACTTAGAAACTGGCCAGCAACATTTCAGAGACAGCCCCCTGGATGACCAGTGTCAGCAATGAATTTGGTCACATACTCAACTGTGTGCTGAATACTGCAGAAGAAGCTGGACTGGATAAAATGTGCCAAGGGAAACAACAGTCAAGCAGTGCTCTTTCGGTTTGGTGGGCCAGATCATTTAAGGGAGCATCAAGACTCACCCGGAGACCCCTTTGTGACCCTTGTGACCCGGGGCAGAGGACTTTTCTGTCCATCCTGCCCACGTCTAGTGTCTCAAGTTTCCCCGCAGGAGGCCCTTAAGTTTCATTTAGCAGTTTCATCTGTCCAAAGTGACATGCAACTTTGGCGAGAATAAGTCCATCTGGAGAATGCGGGCATCGATCCCGCTACCTCTCGCATGCTAAGCGAGCACTCTACCATTTGAGCTAATTCCCCACTGTTCCACCTCACTGGGCAATGGGACACAACGCCTCTGAGCTCTGAGGTTCCCTCGGTTGTTGTAGGGAATTTAAAAAAAAAAAAAAAAAAAAAAAAAAAACTGAAGGAGGATGGTCACAGGGAAAAGGGAAATGTCCATTCAAACTGACCTGTCATTTGTCTGTTACATGTGGATGGCTCATTAGATGAAGAGCTGTGTCCTAAGCATTAAAATATAAATTGTTGAATAATGTATTGTCAGTATTTGTGCAACACTCCATTGCTTGCTTTCATTAATTGCAAACCATATATTTCTCATTAGAATGTACATACTTTATTTTTGTGCTTTTATTGCTATTTAAAGACACTTATTCCCATTTTTTTTAATGTTACTTTTCCCATATTTTAACACTTTTGAATGGTTGTGGCCATTCCTGAAAAAGTAATTTCCTCTTGGGGATCTATAGAGTATTTCTGATTCTGAAAATGTGTGAATCCCAGGACCATAAGGAAACTTTACCTCAAAAGTGACGGACTCCAAAGAGTCTCTCGGGGTAAAGAGTTAACCGCACAGCTGTCTTGACACTCAGAGAGGAACAACAGGACATGTTGATGGAGACATGAAGTCACTCTCTGCAAGCAGAAAGACAAACCCTCATTCCAAAAATGTTTTACTGTGTTCAGAAAGTGACTAATTTTTCAGAGTTGAGCCCACATTTGTCCAAACTTCAGCCATCATTATAAGTCATCAGGGATCAAACCTGCTGCTGTCTAATTATAGGACTGTTTCTCTGACCACCGGGCTGATCTGATGAATTAAACATGTCATATGACAGGAACTGGAACAAAGTTAACGACTCATTTGGAGACAGTTTTGACTCTTTTCGTGTGTGTGTGTGTGTGTGTGTGTGTGTGTGTGTGTGTATGTGTGTAAGCATGTCAAGGCTACGAAAGGTTATATTTACCATTTGTCTGGGTTGTGGGAGAGGCAGAGGGTAGCTGGGGGAGACTGGGTGGACCACCAGAATTCAGAATGAAGACTGAGGATGATCTCACACACACACACACACACACACACACACACACACACACACACACACAACTGAAAAAGTGTGTAAAGTGAATTTCAGTCAAATGTCATGGCTCCAGATGTCATACTGTGAATACATTGTGTGAGAGGAACAGGATTGATCTGAGGAATCAGTGGATAATTATGGAGATGTATGATAGCATGCCTGTTTTTGAGTTTGGTTGACAGAAAGAAACCCTCACCATAAAACAAATTGTTGACTTTGACTGTTACAGGCTTTTAAAGACCTTCAATTAATTTCACGTCATCACACCCTTTTGCTGCAGCCTGATGGGCAAGAAGGGCTTAGCACTACTTGGTTAATGTGAAGATGAGCCTGAAATGTGTTAAAAAGGAATGACACCCTGAAAAAGAAAGTCCTGAAGGGAAAAGGGTTTAGATTAAAGCCACTCTGATCTCCCTGTTGGGGACCAAAATAATGGCAGAAAAAAAGGTGCTTTTTGTCTACAGGAGCTTTTCTCAGGATCCAGAGATCTTTTGAGGAACCTTGCTCTCAATCAGTGTCACAGTCATTGTAATATGAGATTTTACTGCACATAATGCTACAGTGAACATTTTGAAGCTTTCTGTCTTTAAGTTTAACTCTCATTCCTCACCTATTACTGAGACATCCATAAACAACAGTAAACATTCAGCAGAAAGAAACTTGTTGCTCACCAAATCCCTGGTGAGACACTTTCTGGTTACTTTGCTGCAAAACAAACGTGCACACTCAGCAAAAGCACAGATCAGGTAACCTTTTCTGCTGTTATGATGAAGCTGCTGAAATCCTATTTCACAAAGTGCCTGAAGCTGTTTTTGTGTATCAGGCAGGAGAATTCCCTTCACTAGTAATGGATTACTCATTTATGCTTAGCTCTGCATGTGCCTGCAGGGTTTCCTCTAAAAGATCTGTTTAACATGACAACAGTGTTTAATGAAGGTGAAGGGTTCAGTGTCATCTTAATGTGAGTCGCCCTCAGGCTTCGCCATCAGGGGTGTGAAGACGCAGCAGAAAACGAGCAGCAGATCATCAGATAGGGAACCTCATACCTCCAGAAAGCTTGTTTTTTTTTCATGTACAGGTTAATATCTCACAGCTTCTTATCTGTGCTTTAATTTGCTACACACTGTTTCTTAAATTTCTTATCAATATTTGCTTTCCTCCTGGGTCATGAAGCTTTATCTGCTCAGAGGGAACAGATATTAAATTAAATGTCTCTGTTTAGCTGTGGAGTTTATTGTCTCCACATAAAATAATAGTTCCAGCTTTTCAATATGCAGCAATGCTCAACTTTGCTCAGCACTTTAGCAGAAATGACTGCTACTGATTTAGAGCGATTAAATGTGTGTGTGTGTGTGTGTGTGTGTGTGTGTGTGTGTTTGCATTTATGGTTTGTGGAGACATTTCATATGAATACACGCAACACTATGAGGACATTTTGAATTGTGAGGACAAGGTCAGAGTCCTCATAATTCGGGCAATGCAGAAGTGTTTCTTGAGGTTTAGAAAGCTTAAATTCAAAGTTTCAGCACATGTCTTAA
>RPOG01008349.1:0-14545 GCA_008086565.1 Thalassoma bifasciatum | reverse complement strand
TGTGGTCTCTGCTGTTCAATCCCCTCTTTATCACTTTTAATGACCTCCTCAGCCAAACAAAAATATCTTTAAAGAGGAACATCCCACAGCTGCCCCTGCCTTCAGCACAGTCCCCTCATAGATCCTTTTTTTTCAGAGTGACACAGCTTTTATCCCTGAACCGTGGGAGACGCACTCACCCGTGATCTGAGGCCTCTCCTATGACTCATCACTAAGCTTCCTCCGTGACAAAGTCAGCATGGCTCTAGCTCATTAAACATACAGCACTCAGTTTTTACTTTGTCACATGTACGAGCAGCCGGCCCCATCTCTAAAAGTGTTTATATTTAGAAAGCCTTCTCCGGAAGTGTTAGCTGTCCGTACAGACAGAGCAGAGACACTTTTAGCAGGGACGCACTGGTCAACTAAGAGGATGGACTTAAAAATAATGATTTCAAAACCTTTTTCAAGACTGACTGTACTTCTTGATGTCGATATACACTACCTGGCAAAAATAAAGTTGCCACCAAAAAAAGTTTCACACTCTACAGCACACCTTCACTGTGGCATTGTCTCGATAAGTTTCTGCAATGTCACAAGATCTATTTCCATCCAGTGCTGCATTCATTTTTTCACCAAGATCTTGCATTGATGATGGTAGAGTCTGACCACTGCGCAAAGCCTTCTCCCGAACATCCCAAAGATTCTAAATGGGGTTAAGGTCTGGACGTTGTGGTGGCCAATCCATGCGTGGAAAATACATCTCATGCCCCCTGAACCACTCTTTCATACTTTGAGCCCCATGAATCCTGGCATTGTCATCTTGGAATATACCTGTGCCATCAGGGAAGAAAAAATCCATTGATGGAAAAACCTGGTCCTTCAGTATATTCAGGTAGTCAGCTGACCTCATTCTTTGAGCACATACTGTTGCTGAACCTAGACCTGAGCAACTGCAGCAACCCCAGATCATGCCCTCACAGGCTTGTACAGTAGGCACTAGACATGATGGATGCATCATTTCACCTGCCTCTCTTCTTACCCTGATGCGCCCATCACTCTGAAACAGAGTCAATCTGGACTCATCAGATCACATGACCTTCTTCCATTCCACCAGAGTCCAATCTGTATGTTCCCTAGCAACTGGAGCATTTTTTTTTAAATTATAAAACCAGAAGGATTCAAGGATTCAAGGATTCAAGGAGTTTTATTGTCATACAACCCATGTAAAACATGGGTGGGACGAAATTAGGTTACCCTGGTCCTGGAGCAAGCCCAATAGAATAATGAGAATAATAAATATAAATATATACAAATATACAATAAAAAAGAGAATAAAAGTAGAACACAATCAACTAGCTTTTTTAACAAATAGACAGAATAAAATAATTAACTGTGCAAAAAAAAAAAAAATTGCAGTGTTCATTTGTCGGGGGGGGCACTAAAGGGGACCACCAGAGTTCAACAGTCTCACAGCTTCAGGAAAGAAGCTGTTCCTCAGTCTGGTAGTCCTACTCTTGATGCTCCGCAGCCTCCTGCCGGAGGGGAGAGGGACAAACAGAGCATGTGCGGGATGGGTGGGGTCTTTCATGATGCAGGAGGCCCGTTTCCTGCATCTGGAGGAGTAGATGTCCGTGGTAGAACTTTCTGACGTAGGGTGTCAGGAGACACGGCGAAAGTGGTGGGAGACGTCTCGGAAGAAGAGACGGTGTCTCGTCGACGGCACGGTGTGTCACTACGAGGAACACAAGATGCTCTCCACCGCACACCTGTAGAACGCCGTTAGGACTGAGCTCCCCAGTCCGGCGCGCCTCAGCCTCCTGAGGAAGTAGAGGCGCTGATGTGCCTTCCTGACCAGAGAGGAAGTGTTGGTGCTCCAGGTGAGGTCATCCGAGATGTGCACGCCCAGATACTTGTAGCTGGAGACCACTTCCACCGCTGTTCCTCCGATGTGCAGGGGAGGGAGGAGATGTCTGCTCCTTCTGAAGTCCACGATCATCTCCTTCGTCTTCTTCACATTGATGCAGAGGTTGTTGTCTCTGCACCAGCCCTCCAGGTGTTCCACCTCCTTCCTGTAGTCGGACTCGTCATTGTTTGTGATGCGTCCAATCACAGCAGTGTCGTCTGCGAACTTCACAATCAGACAGCTCGGGCTTATCGCTGAGCAGTCATATGTGAGCAAGGTGAACAGGAGGGGGCTCAGCACACAGCCTTGGGGGGAGCCGATATTGAGGATGATGGGAGAGGAGGAGACGTCATGGATCCTCACAGACTGCGGCCTGTCTGTCAGGAAATCTAGAAGAACGTGATCTTGTGTGATCTATCTTTTTATTTTTTTTTTTTTATTTTTTTTTTCATCAAGTGTGTGGGCTCTAAATCGCTGAAGGTTTGAAAGATCCTGTACTGTGTGCCACTCTGTAGTGAGGCTAGTGTGTGTGTGTGTGTGTGTGTGTGTGTGTGTAATATTTTTGTACCACAAAATAAAAGAATAAAAACATGCATGCAATATTTTACATGCAATAAAACCACTCTCCTGTTTGTCCAAAGAAATAAATAAGTCCATGCATTATCTTCCACTCTTGGTTGAGTTGTGGGGCAGCAATCCAAACATATCAACCTATACATCCATCTCTGCTGTCACGTTTCTCCAGCTCCTCCCCAGAGATTCCACAGTGTTCCCAGACCAGGTGCGTTATATATCCCTTCTCCCAGATGGACATATCTCCAACACATTTAAAGGAAGGCTTTCAGGAGGTACACTTACCAAGTGCCCAAATCACATTGACAGACTCCATTCGGTGAAGAAGAATGAATTAAATATAGAAAGATAAAAAAGGGATATTTTCCTGTGGGCTATAAATATTGAAACCCATGCATTGTCTAATTTTCAGTCAGATTCATCTTATTAGATTGAATACGAGCCACATTTACCTGTCAAGTCCAGAATAAAAGTCTTATTTAGAGATATTTAGAGGCAAATATGATGCTGAAACTGCTTGAAAAGGGGTACAAAAAAGCAATTATTTTGTCGTTTTTGTCTCTTACTTCTTGATACTCTTAGCCTTATAATATAAAATTTGTACAACCTCAATTCCAATGAAGTTGGGACATGGTGTCAAATGTAAATAAAAACAGAATACAATGATTTCAATAGCATTTTTAATCCTGGGGTTGAAGAATCACAACTTTTTCTCTGACTCTTATTAATATTACTTGTATTTAATGTAACCCAAATCCTCTGTCAGAGTCCTGAAGTAGCATTCTTGTCAAGAATTTGTATTTGCAAATAAATCCACCATTTGTTTCACAAGACATGTGAGAAGATAAATCAATTCCCCGGATCAACCCCATACTGTCAGAAGTAAAGCAATCAGAAAAATTCATCAAAAATGTATCAAAAGAATAATTGCATGCCGCTTATAATCTTTCAAAATTGTGACTGTGGAGCTTTGCAAACTCCAAAATATTTTTCTGCCCTAAATCTGAGTCTGTTGTAATATCTCAGCATCCAAATTCCACATTTGTATCATAATAGAGGTTTTGGTCCAGTGCTGGAGAAGTTGGCAAAACAATAAAAATCAATGATCACTATTGATTTTTCTTTCTGTGATCTCTGTTTGATGTAAAATGTCCCTAAAGTTCACCCTGACTTTATCTGGCCTTAAAACAACCTGCTGCCGTAGTGCTGGCCTACTTTGACAAAATAATGACAGACTATGTTCCAGAGAGAGAAGAGCTCTGCGTCAGTTGAAGCCAGTCCTGCTTTTTCAAGTATTCTCAGTGTGGGCAATTTGCTGTTCCCAAGAGTCCAAAAAGGCATCCTTGTGTGCACAAGTATTCCCAGAAAGACTGCAGTAAGTCTGCAGCTCTCAGAGAAACCGTGTGGTCTCTTCTTAACTCATTTCTAAAATTCTTTTTCTTCTTACAGCCAGTTAAGTGGTTACGTCAGCATGTTTGAAACTCAACGGTTTCTGTTGTGGTCAGCTGTGAACTGTAAGTGTCAGATAGACCTGTAATGGAAAACTTTAGAAAGTGCTGGCCTAAGAGATGGTCCCTTGAAACCAAAAACTGCTTTGAGTGTGATGATGCAAACTTTGGGATAATGTTTGAGAGCTCAAAAACAAACTGGACATGATGTAATGGGTACAAGATTTTGAGAAGAGTTTTGAGAGTCTGTATCTGAGTGATTTTATTGGTAGTAATGAACACTTAAGGTGTGGACTGCTTTGTTTTAAAGTCAAAGCCAAACCACACCACAAGTATGGAGAGAAATTTGTGTTTTTTTATGCACATAAAAATAATGAATTTGAGAACAAAAACCAATGGAGATTTCAAAAATCCAAATAGTACTGATGAGTAAATTAAACATATTTGTGATAAAAATACTGTCTTGCGAATCCACTATTCTTTTTTCTAGATCCAAGTTCTCTTTTCACAAACCACAGATTCATTTGCGTTTCCAGAATTTGCATCTGAGTTTCATGAAGTTTTGTTCGCATTTCTTCATAACTCCCAAGGGTGGGGCTTCATCTGAAAGATGGAAGAAGCCTCCTGATTGGTCAGAGTCACCCACATAGATGGTGAAACAACAGCTGCCCCTTCAAGTAGCACAGGAGAGGCCTTACATCTCTTTTTTGTCTTACTGAGGCTGTCAAGGCAACACTAGTCGTTTTTTTGTTTTGTTTTGTTTTTTTTTAGCATCCTTTCTACCAGTAACTATTAAAGATTGGGTTATCAGTAACATTCTCTCTAAACATAAGCAGCCTACCAAAAACAAACAGGAACTAGAAGATTGAAGACACTAAAGTCATGCATCACAATAAAGCCGTACTTTAATCCAACATCAAGTTCATAATTAACCTGCAGATTTTCAAACCACTACTCCTATGTTGTAGAAATCTTTAAATCTGTCTGTAAACTTATTAAAGTGATCTGTTCCTAAATCAGCAAAGGAATCCTCACAAGATGGACTAGATGGACAAAATAAGTGCGACTTTAACAAATATGACAAGACACAACATGATAGGGTAATAAAAAGGGCAGGATAAATCCTAAAAGTATCACATCACCTCCTCTTTAAGTCTTTAATTATTTATTGTTGAAAAACAAGTATAAATACAACCTTTTATGTAGACTATGAGTGTTTCAGAAAAGGAAGTTCATGATTGACTTAAGTTGGTGAAGATGAAGCATTTATATCAAACAATGATGGAGATACAGGAAAAAAAAACAATGACATTTCAGTTAAATTAAAGTAAAAAAATAGATCAAAACAGGTTATTAGCATGGGAAGATAATAGTTATATCAAGCATTTGCATATTATCATTATTATTATTGGGGGATTTTTCATGCTTTTAATTTGACAGAGGAGGCCCGTGGATAAAGCAAGAAAGGGGGAGAGAGTGAGGAATGACATGTCGGAAACAGGCTGCAGACTGGATCCAAACCCGGATCACCCACTCAAAGGGGAACCTCACGGTGCACAACCAAATCCACCAGGCCATTTGTGCCCCAAGCAATTGCAAAATGTTAAACAAAAAATTCAGGGAGAGATTTCAGGGACCTGTTTTGATGTTTTTTTTGGAAAGGCACAGAATTTAATTACAGCAGAATCATCACATTTTATTTTTAATCTCATACCAAAAGTTACATCATTTATTGAAAATAAATATGGAATGCAGTGACTTTTTTTATTTTTTTCAAAGCTGATGGGAAATCTGCTTCGGTATAATCCACTTGGCTATGGTTTGGGGGAAAAAAAGTTAAGTAGTGGTTCATAAGGGCTATGATGAATTCTGCAGAAGTAAACATTTTATGACAGAAAGTGAGATAATTTAGCTGCACTTCCTTTCACATCAGTTCACTTTCATCTCAACCTCCAACTTTACTGTTGCTGTGTTGTGTTTTAGGTGTAATGTCAGCTCATTCCAGTGGGTGACGTGAGTGTCACCCTCATAGACAAACAACGTTAACGCCCTGCTTTATGGGAAACAGTGTGCTAGGTTGGTCTGCTGCATATGCAGAAATTTATGGATCAGTGGGACATCCAGAAAGTTTTAGCTTACTGTAGATCTCACAAGTTTTCACATACTGCATACTGCACAATGAATTTGCAAATGAAGCAAACTGAAACGAAAGAATGCTGAAAGACTTAACACAGGGAAAAACAACAAACTGGCAGCAGGAGGTGATACATACAGGGTTTTTACACAGAGACAATCAGGAAATGATGTGACACAAGTGAGAACAAGTTAGGAAACACAAGAGTGCATACCAAAATAAAACAGGAAATGATAAAAAATACTAAAAATGAACAAATCATGGTTCATTGCATCTGATTGTGTTTTAGTAAAAATGTGGTGTTCGGTTTATGACATGCAGAGAGAATGCGCTCAGTATGATCTAAATGTTTAAGTCTTTTCATGTATTTGTGTACATAACTGCATCTCTCCATGTTTATAATTTGGAGCAGATGGCCACGTTTGTCTCCAGAGGTGTTGTGCCAGCGAAGCGTTGCCGAGCCACTCACCGAGAGAGTCACATTTCACATGTAAATACTCTCCAGCAGAAGTTACCTCCCACTAATGGGTTATATTTCTGTCTGAAGTACCCACAGCAGAGGTCACGCTCCACAGAAGTCACACACTTCAGGGTGCAATAAAAGCCCAGACCAATTCTGGTCAAATTCTTTATTGCTCTCTTATTGCTCGGTCCTCTGAGGTCTGAGAGGACACAGCGCACGGATGCAGCAGCTTTCCTCTCCACTCTCTGCCATGGAGAGGCTCCTCATCTTTCTTATTAAATCTTATAAATACCAGAAACCACATGAAGTGTGTTTTGCTAAGTAGGAAAACATTGATTTCACACTACTCATGGAGGAAACATGGCCCAGGTTTTGCTGACAACAACTCCACAGGGAGTTTCAATGGAAGAATGGAAGAAATTGAAAACTAATAATCTAGTATTGGGTGATTTTTTTATGATATTCTGGTTTTGATCCTCTGTCCAGAGTATGTTTGAAACTAAATGCTGACTTTTTTTTGTTTGTTTGTTTTGCTTTTTGAGCCATTTAATGCACGTCCATTAAGATTTTTGCAAATAATATCTATAATCCCAGTTCCAGTGCAGGGGGGGATGTTGTCTAAAACATAAACAAAACAGAACACAATGATTTGCAAATCCTGTTTAACCTAAATTCAATTAAATACAAAACAAACAAGACAATGTTGATTGTTTAAACTGATAAACTTTATCATTTGTTGGTAACTATTTACTCATTTTGGATTTGATGCCTTTAACATGTTTCTAAAAAACAGGTTCATGTTTTGTTACATCACCTTTCCTTCTAACAACACTCAATAAGTGTGAACTGAGGACACTAATTGTTGAAGCTTTGGAGCTGGAATTCTTTCACATTCTTGTTGGTTTACGACTTCAGGTGATACAACAGTCCAAGGTCTCTGTTGTTGTATTTTGCGCTCCATAATGTGCCACACATTTTCAAAGGGGGACAGCTCTGCATGCAGGCCGGTTTAGTAGCTGCACTCTTTTTCTACAGAGCCACGCTGTTGTAACAGGAGCAGAATGTGTCTTGGTTTCATTGTCTTGCTGAAATAATCAGGGACGTCCCTGAAAAAGACAAAGTGGCTTGGATGTCAACATATGTTGCTCCAAAACCTGGATGTAGCTTTAAGCATGAATGCTGCCGTCACAGATGTGTAAGTTGCCCATGCCATAGGCACTAACACACCCCCATACAATCACAGGTGTTAGCTTTTTTTAACTTTGCACTGAGAACAATGCAGATTGTCCTTTTCCTCTTTGGCCTGGAGGATGTCCAGGATTTCCAAAAGAGTTTGAAATGTGGACTCCTCAGACCACAGCAGACTTTTGCACTTTGCGTCGATCCACCTCAGATGAGCTTGTGCCCAGAGAAGCTGGCAGTGGTGTTTCTGTCTGTTAACTGACAGTGGTTTTCTGAAGCATTCCTGAGCCCACGTGGTAAGATCCTTTACAGAATAATGTCAGTTTTTTTAATGCAGCGCCACCTCACTGAGGTCAAAGGTCACAGGGAGTCAATGTTGGTTTTGGGCCTTGCTGATAACATGTTGAGATTTCTCCAGATTCTCTAAATCTTTTGATGATATTATGGACTGTAGGTGATGAAATCCATAGATTCTTTGCACTTGTACTTTAAGAAACATTGTTCTTAAACTGTTGGACTATTTGCTCACGCAGTTATTTACAAAGTGGCCAACCTGGCTCCATCCTTGTCCATGAAGGACTGAGCCTTTTGGGGATGCTCATTTTATACCCAATCATGACACTCACTTGTTTCCAATGAACCTGTTCACCTGTGGAATGATCCAAACAGCTGTTCTTTCAGCATTCATCAACTTTCTCATTCTTTTTGTTGCCCCTGAGCCAGCTTTTTAAGAGTGTGTTGCAGGCATCAAATTCAAAATGAATGAATATTTCAATTAACTTTATCAGCTTGAATAATAAATATATTGTCTTGGGACTTTATTCAACTGAATAAAGTAAAATGGATTTGCAAATCATTGTGTTTCTATTTTATTTACATTTTACACAACATCCCAACATCATTGGAATGGGGGTTGTGAAATATGACAGATATTCAGGCTTGCAACTTGTATTTTGCTGACTGTAACAGCAAGAATGCATTCAATACAGAGAAAGAGAGAGTCAAAAATCCTGCATGGTTTGAGTTTTTTGGTGCAACAATATAACTTTAGAAACCACAATACTTTCCTAACTACATTTCAGTGATTTGTACATTCCCACATCAGCAGTGATCATTTTGAGTTTTCAAGCAGCACTGCAGGAACTCCAGCTCATCTTTGTGATTAAGTGTTTCTGCTGCACAACACGACCGGGCTGAGACACAAGTTACTGTTTGCTGACTATTTTTTTCCCCGTTTCATTACATTTTCAAAGTGTTATAAGTCTTGTTTTTATTTCTTAAAGTTCTCCGATCCCACTGTGAAGCACTTTTTGAATCAAACACAGAAAGAAAAGTTATGAATGGACCTTGGCAGGACACTTGATAAATGTCACAGTGATGTGTCAGCGGAAACTGGGAGATCTGTCATTCAGAGCAATTTTACTGCGATGAAAACAAACTCTGCACCTAGAAGAGCTTTGCTGGAACTATACTGAAGGTTTATCTGTCTTTAAAAAGTGCAGTTCTGCAAAGACCTGACCAAGATTGTCACTGTTTTTGTTGCACGCCAAAGTGTTGCACTGTTTTGCACTCAGCTCACATCTGAACATTTAGTCTTTGTATCTATTGACATTTATATTCCGTGAACACTGTCCCTGAATGACTTAAATGCTTGTTAGCACGTTTTCATTTCAACCATAATACACTTCATGAATCATGTTTATTCCATCCTCCATTCTTATATAATCTAAACGAAAGCTGTCTTTATAACAGCCGTGCACTTTTAATATGAGTGAAATCTTTATTTGCATAGCTCTTAATCCCAGCTGCAGACTGAAAGAGCCTAATAACACCCACATTATTCAGCTTTGAGTTTAACAAACACTGACTCATAACAAATCTTTGATGTGAGAGCTTCTACCAAATGCTCATGAAGGGTAACAAACCTTGTGCACGGCACCAGCAGGAGGGATCCGTGTCTACAACTGTTTGTGAAAGTTGTAAATGTGAAAACAAATGTTGAACGCTTTAAAAAGAAGTGTTCTCAAAATTACTTGGTGCAGATAAACTCTCCAGCAGCTTTTGAGGATTGATATATTACCAGAAAGTGAAGCTGCAAAGTTGTATTTTTAGTTTTTAATGGATCAGCCATTGCATTCACCTCAACAAACACTTCTCTGGCCACCACCTTCAACCTCTATTATTTCTGCAAACAATCGCCCGCTCCATCTGTCAGGACCTTCATATGTCAAGGTCCTGGTGTGGCGGCCATGTTTGTGAATGGATTTCCAAAAGGTCAGCTGAATGAAAGCAACCTGAGCAGCATTATGCGCAGAGCTGTGGCCTTGGCCTTTTCCCTTTGCTCCGTGCGAAAGAGAACGCACTCAACATCACGCGCACAGGAGGAAGAGAATATACAGAACACACAGATGCAGAGAAAACATCAAAAAACGACAAGGTTAACTCTCAATCATTTATAAAAGAGCTTTCAGAATCTCTGACTTCAGTGAACATCGGATGATTCTTCATGTACTGTGGCTGCACTCAGGTTTATAATACACTAAAGTAAAGGTAAACACAGCCCTCGTCTGACCTAAAGAGACACGGTCAGAGCTTGGAGACCGTTGTCCTGATTTCACATTTTCCTCACAGAAGTGCTGTGTCAAAGCACAACCTCACAGGTTTGAATCACAAATAGGTAACTGTTCCGGAGGTGTCCGGTTTGTTCAGTCCACGCTGACATGGACAGATGTTAAAGTGACTCCTCCCTAGAAACTGCTGGGCTGATGTTGATCCTGGGTAAGAAGTTAAACCCTAATTAAGACTGTGAAGGTTAGAGGGACTGAAAACATCAACATCCAGTGTGTTCACATATGAGGATTGCAAATCTTATTTTATGGGCACTAAACAACAAAAGCTAACTCTACCAGTGGGTTAAAGGCTGGTTAGGAAAAAAGCTGCACCGTAAGATTCATTTAAGATCATTGATACAGCAGAATAAAGTGAAGGTTCTGGAGTGGCCATCTCAGTCTCCTGTTCTCAATATCATTGAACCACTTTGGGGAGATTTATCTCTTTTTTCTCACTTGGTCATTGATGCAGTATATATAAAAGTAAAAGTTAACATATAGCTGCACTTTAAGATTGAGTTAAGATTCATTGATACAGCAGAATAAAGTGAAGGTTCTGGAGTGGCCATCTCAGTCTTCTGTTCTCAATATCATTGAACCACTCTGGGGAGATTTATCTATTTTTTTCACTTGGTCATTGATGCAGTATATATTAAAAGTAAAAGTTAACATATAGCTGCACTTAAAGATTCATTTAAGATTCATTTATACAGCAGAATAAAGTGAAGGTTCTTGAGTGGCCATCTCAGTCTCCTGATCTCAGTATCATTGAACCACTCTGGGGAAAGTCATCTCTTTTTTTCACCTGGTCATTGATGCAGTATATATAAAAAGTAAAAGTTAACACATACAATAAAGTGCAAGCATACACAATGCTGCACCATTACAGTAAAAAAGTCACTTTGCACCCTATATTTAAGAGCAGTGAGAAAACTTTAAATGTCATGTTTTTTTCCAAAGTGATAAACAAAGCATGAAAACACACTTTGATCAATTATCACTGTAGGTACAATGAGATGTCCATCTACAGCCCTTTAAACAGATTTTAGATTCTTAAATGTGAGTTAAGTGAAAGAAAAATGTGTTTTTACAGAATTGTTAAACTGAGTAATTGTACCTGTTAAGCGTGTATTTTATTTATTTATCTATTTTGTTAATAGAACAACACTGACAGAGTTTGTGGATCATCCTTCATACTGTCATAAAATCTGTCTGCTTTCCCTGCACATGCTCCCAGGTGCTCCCTACTTTCTGGAACATCAAATAAAGATTGATCATCCTTTCATTTGTGCCAGAGAATCAATATACATATACACTCGAAATAGATCTGTGGTTCCAAACTTGGCTTTGAGGCTTGTAAATTAGGGATTTTATGACTGGGTCAAATCGACCTGGATCTGAGAAAGCTTTGAATATGAGCAGCATGAAAGCGTCTGAAAGGGCAGCTGTGGCTCAGAGGTAGAGTTGTTGTCTCTCAACCAGAAGGTTTAGGGATTAATTCCAGCTCAGTCACATGCTGAAGTGTCCTCTCTTCCACACTGTGAGTGTAAATGAATGAGGTGATAGAATAGTGATGGTCCCTCACTGTAACAGTCTCTGCCATCAGAGTGTGAATGTGCTGTGGGTGGGTGAATGTGACCAACAGTGTTAAAACATTTCAGTGGTTAGAAAGGCAAGAAAAGCACTTTATGGATACAAGTCAATTTAGTCCAGTCCAGTAAACAGTGAATTGGGTATCATTCGTTTTTTTCTTTCCTATTCAGGTTCATGGGTGGCTGTAATTAAATACAAGCATTCACTAATTCAAGAAACTTTTTTTTTTTTTTGCCAAATGCATTTCTTTTTACAATCTTTTGAAAACTCATTCAGCAAAACAAACAATCCAGACATCAGAGGCCTGTACTACAAAGCTGGATTTTCTGTTATCGAGATTACTTCAGTATTAATCCTGGATTTCCAGTCCTGCGACGCCGGTTCACTTCTTACCGTGATAAATCTCCATGGTTACTCATGCTTAGCGGCTAACCTGTTCCAAAGCAGGTTAAGAATCTGGATTAGATATCAACAAGTACAAAAGCTCCACCTCCTGACCAATCAGCTCTCTTAGAATATGACCTGCCCATTCTTAGACAATCCTGTTGGACTTGGTGTGCGGTTCGCTTAGAAAAGGGAGAGTTTTTAGGGAGAAATATAATCCTTTTGATGTTCGATGACACCCTATATAGGACACAGATTATAATAAGATGAGCTATGTTTTTCAGCTGATGGAGTCATAGGTTACAAATGTACCGAACTGCTGTTACGTGCATCTGAAATATTGAGGTTAATAATAATTCACACACAGCTGAACTGCAGAAACATTAATTGATGGATACTTACCACTACTTTATTTGCAGTCACTGTGAGGAATTAATATTAAAACTCAAAATGTGCTGACATGAGCTCTGAGGAAAAGCTCTGCCCCAAACCTCTGTGTGTAATAAAGTGAAATTCATGATCAGAGTTTATGATCTGTTTATGTTGTCTGAAGAAATAATATTGTAGAATCTCTCAAAATTACTCACTAACTGTGGAAACAGTGTTGTTTTTGTCCTGGATGATGTGTTTGAATTAATGTTTGAAGAATATTCTGCCAAAGATACAGATTTGGACTCAGTTACATCTGTCGACTGATTGAGTCACATATTACAAATGTCACACATCACAGTCTGGTTCAACTGAAATAATGAGGTTTATAATAATGGTCGTGGTGTAACTGCAGAAACATGGATACACAACTACTCGTCACACCGTCACAGTGAGAAATTAATTGTCCAATAAAAAAGCGCTCACACAGGAGCAGATCCTCAAAATAACCTAATTTAAAATTAAAAAAAAAAAAAATCTCTGCGCTGTAATTAAGTTATATATATATATATATATATATATATATATATATATATATATATATGATACATTGTTCAGTGACTTAATATTATATAATCTCCCGAAATGACGCATTAACACAGTCTGCAATTTTCTGCAGCATTCCTTCCTGATTTTTGTTGCAGTCACAGTCGCTCTTTTTCTTGATGATGTGTGTGAAGAATATTTTTTATGATAATTATTTTTGAAGAATAATTATCTGCTCCTCCATAGTAAAGAAGGCTGCCCTGCCGGGTTTCTCTCATTTCTCTGTGTTTGTGATTGGTCTGACGCTGTAAACTTCACCTCTTTAATGTGAGCGCGCTCTGATCCAGACTGAAAATCCTGGATTGACTCTGCGAGTTGATATCCAGCTTCGTAGTACAGTGATCCAGACTGCAAATGTCTCGTTAAATCAATCCAGGGTACAGAAAGAGATCCAGGATGAGTTAATCCAGCTTCATGGTACAAGCCCCTGATCTACTTTGACTTTCACAACAAACACATCACAACAGTTTGTGGAGTCACTTCAATCCAATTCATGAGGAATCTCCTCACAGCTGCTTCAAATACTTCAGTGTAAAGATTCTGAAAACTAACTTTGGTGAGTCACTCATGGGTCTCAGACTTTGAGAATGATTGCTGGATTGTTTGCCAGGTTATAGGGTGAGATGAGCATGTTTTTAGACTGTGGGAGGAAGCAAGAGTACTCAGAGAGTACTGATTTGCCTCCTCAAACTTCCACATGATTCTACCTTTTGGCATTTCTGCAACTGCAGTCGCTCTAAATGTCAAATATTTAGCAGAAGAGCTTGTAAGAGAAAAATTCTCACAGAGTCTTTGTGTGTTGTTAATCAAAAGAAAAGAGGTGAGTGATGACTTGGGAATGACATTAGAAGAGCCAATTTTTGTGTAACTTTGGAGGTCAAGAGCTCAGTCTGTTTAGTTGTAAGTGAGGAGAAAAAAACTGATACATTCTTCTACATCTCAAGTAATTCATGCAGGTGTGATGGGCATGTATTTTACCTTGAGCTAATCAGACAAATAGCTTTTTTGAATGTGTCTCTCTTATGTCTAGTGGAGATGATAGTTTTCGTAGCCTCACATAATATAAGCCTCAGCTCGTGTTTGAAGAGTGGAGCGAAGAGAAGAAAGTAAAGAAGTTAAAATCAGACAGCTGACACAAAGAACTAACATGTAGGTAATTAGAAGACTGCAGATACCAAACTTTTCTCTAAAAGACACATTTTAACAAGCTGCAGGAAATCAAATTCATATCCCTAGTTCCAGACAGGCAGCAGATGATTCACCTGCTTCCAGTCACATAAACAGTTTGTTGATACAAGA
>RPOG01008345.1:0-14560 GCA_008086565.1 Thalassoma bifasciatum | reverse complement strand
ATCAGCATTTCATTCTTTACACCTCCAGAGAGTCAGACATTTTCATTTCAGTGCAGCCGTTCACCACGGACAGCGTGTATCCATTTCACACTGCGCTGCAGGAGCTTCATGAGCAAACAGAGATGTCACATATGATGTCACCAAAATATGTGAAACAGCACCAAATAAGCAGAGACTGAGCTACTTCAAAACATGAACTGTTGCACAGAAATCTGCAACCACACACATACTCCATGTTTGAGGAAATATCTTTGACCTGCAGAAGAAACCTTCAGCCTGAACCATAAACATAATGAACAGGGAGACTCCGCCTTTTTACTATTGTTGGCTTTGAAACCAAAGCACCCCTGTCTAAAGCGCTGCCATCTTTTCTTATATATATATATATGATGTCTGTTGTCTATGTGTGTCTATGTGCAGTCTGTGAAAACGAATTTCCCTTCTGGGGACAATAAATCTCTATCTATCTGTTTAGAGCCAGGTAACAAAAATGTCTAAATACTTTCTTTGCTCTCCATCCCAAAGTATCTTACTGCTCTGAAAAACCACACAAGAATAGCAGCTGCCAATCATCATGAAACGTGGTCTAAAATCCTATTTTGAATGTCTAGTAACTGCTGAATGAATGATTAATGAAAAAATGACTCCACTGTAAGAAAAAAAAAAAAAATGGGCGTGAACACAATGCAGCAAAATATCTTCATTTCACCATAGCATTGGCATGTGAGCAAAATTTCTATGAGGGACAGTACACAAGTTGAGGGGGGGGGTGAAGGGGGATGCCATCCCCCTGAAAGAAAAATGGACAAAATCATCCCTGCTAAAATGGTCATCCCCCTTTTCATCCCTTGATCCATTTTTACCAATGGAAATGAAAATATAACTCCTATTTCATGGCTTCAGAGTGCCACAACTATTTTTCCAGGCCAAACTGTTGCACCTGACTCTGAACCCATGTATTATATTTGATACATGAGTTCACAGATTTCTATCTCATCAACATGATAAGTAGTTTCTTTAAAAATCTGGTAAAAATATATTCTATCACCTTGAGGATTGTCATATCACTACAATCAGCTGAAGTTGTATTTTGGCCTTTTTCAAAATGTCTGCTCTCATGAAATCATCCACTCACATAATCTTAGGAAAATCATTGCTTGATTTTCACGAAGTTGCAGCAAGAATAAAATTGAAATAAATAACAATCCAAAAAAAGTATTTTCTGCATGAAATCAATGCATATTCACTTCAACTTTAATAAAATAGATAAAATAGTACGCAAAACTGCCCGGTGTGTCAAATGTGATTCAAGAAATGTATCATTAATGAAATGATAAAGCTGTATATATATATATATATATATATATATATATATATATGTGTGTGTAGGTTTTGTTAAAAGGATTAATAAGCATCTTAGTTCCAAAAAATTGGGAGGCCCCCACCAGGCTGTATATTTAGAGGAAAAGGGTTGCTATTTGACAAATATAAATCATACATTTACCTCATAAAGACAATAGAACCAAATGTCACTTTCAGCTCAGAGAAGCACTTGAAGCAGTTTATTTTTTATACAAAACTGTGCATAAAATAAAGATAATCATTCCCCTATACATAATTCTTGTTTAAAAATTATTCAGGTTATATGAAAGTTAGGCAGAGCGATTGAAAGGTGAAGCAATGCACCTAAATTTTGTGTCTGTGTGTCTAAAAAACGTAACTAAGTTAAGCACCTCTGCAACCAACACAACGCTTTCGAGACAGCACCTAAATTCTGTCTCTAACAATAAAATTCAACACCCCCCCTGAATTTTTTTTACAACTTGCTGATGAGGGGGATTCATTTTTTTCACGTTTGACATCGGCCCAATTCATATGGACAGGGAGACAGAGGTTTTGACCCATATACTGCAGCCAGTCATGAATCCTCCCCTCATCTCTTCACATCTCTGTTGTAAATGATTCCATCTTCAGAATCATGTTTTATCTGCACAGGCCTCCATTGTTTTGAGATGTGAATTTTTTTTTTTTTTTTTTTTTTCAACAAATGAATGGTCCATTCTAAAATCTGAAAGATAGATGTTGCTAAAATTGTACACACTGCACCTCTAAGCAATGTTGTTGCCCTTGAATTATTAGTTGTGGAAAACTTCTTCTTGCCAAACAAACTTGAAGCATATCATCACACATTCTAAGATTTTTCTCCCTTGATTCTTGCTTGTGTTGTACATCGCTTTGAACAAAAGTGTCTGCTAAATGAAGTTGTAGTATGCATCTCTTAAGGTTGGGCTTCTCTGATGTATGAACAAAACATGAACATGTGATATACAACACTGTAACATTGTCTTTGCTTAACTAAATCATCATTTTTATCTGCACTTAAAAGTCTCTCAATAAACACTTTTCACAAAGTAGGACTGCAGAGGGGGTTCAGTAATCGCTTGGTGATGGAAGGGAGGGGGTTTGATGGTTACTTTGCTCATATTAGTCTCAAAGTCATAGATGTTAAGTCCTCCACTTGGTCAAAGTCAAATGATGCTGAAAACATGCAAATTGTTGTTTACAGCTGCAAGTACACATCTGCAAATTATACCTGAAGCATCTTTATATGTTTTATATTAGTGCAAACACTTATGTGTTCTTTTGTCAGTGTGTATATGTGAGTAAAGAGCAAAATTGTATGCACTTAGAGTCCACTTTATCAGGTACACCTGCTCAGAAACATTCTTAACCTATTCATTTAGCCAATCACATGGCAGCAACTAAACTCATTTTCTCATGATGAAGACAATCTCCTGTTATTTTAACCCACAACCATCTCTAAGGTTTACAGAGAATGGTCCCAAAGAGGAAATATCCACAGAGCTGCACTTCTCTGGGACTAGGGCCCAATTCTAATTCCTTTCTTAACCCTCAATCTTAACCCTCAAGCTCAACCCTCAATCTTAGTAGCCCTCAAAACCAAGTGTTAAGGGCTATTTTGTGACTAAGAAATGGGACACCCCTTAAATGCAGATACTTCTTCAGACTGTGGGGGGCAGCATTATGCCAAAGCGGCGTTCAGTCTCTCAATTCAGAAGAAGAAGAAGAAGAAGAAGGAAGTGAAGGCATTTACAGGATCAGCGACAAAGCCGTCTGCAGCTGTTTATGTCTTTTGCGTGGGCTTTGGGCATCTTTTTGAGATTAGCCCGGTCATCTTATACAATTATCGGCACAAGCATGTTATATAGGCTGTTATCTTGATAAACAACTAAATTACCACAGAGAAAAATGACCATTTTGTAACGTTTACTAACTTAAATGATAGCAACAACACACTGGCCGCTATTGACAAAAGATCGTAAAATAAAAATAAATGTTATGCAACAACGAGGTAAATAATCCATAAAATGGGTCTAAACTAAGATAATACAATGGTTTTCCTAATATTTATATCTCCATTAAAAAAGAAAATACATTTTTAGCTCGCCTTCTTTGACGCCAAAGAATGAGAAATGCATTCTGGATGTCCCTTAGTCCCAAGGGTGGTGTCGGAGAATCTCAGTATTGAGGGAGATACAGCCTCAAACTTACCCCTCAACCTTAACATCCTGAGAATCGGGACAGCACTTACACTTTGTGGGAGTGCGCATTTTGAGATTGAGGATTAAGACAGGAATTGGAATTCACCCTAAATGTCTTGTTAATGCCAGAGGTCAGAGGAGAATGGACAGACTGGTTGGAGATGATAGAAAGACAACAAGGACTGCTGCAAAAGAACTGGAAAGTAATGGAATTTATCTCATTGAATGACTTTAAATCCAGGCTGAGAGCATTTAAAACAGCCTCCTTAACCTGTAGCTGTTTTATCTAATTTGTATGTCACTTTAAATTATGTTGTAACCTTTTGCTGATTCTTGGCCTTGAAAAAAGAGGTTCTTCATCTCAATGGGACATTTCTGGTTAAATAAAGGTTAAACAGAAAAAGAAAACCTCACAAACCTTACAACCAAGGTCTGCAGAAGAGATTCTTCTTCACACAACACATCCAAACTTGAAGCAGACGAGCTGCAGCAGCAGAAGAGCACACACCCACAGAGTGACCCTCCTGTCAGCTCAGAACAGGAAACTGAGGCTGTATTTCACACAGGCTCAACAAAGCTGGACCATAGAGACTAAAAAACGCTGCCTTGTCTGATGAGTCTGGATTTCTGCTCCACATTGGAGGTCGTAAACAATATGAAGCATGGATCCATCCTGACTTTGATCAACTCTCCAGCTGCTGCTGCTGGTGTAATGGTGTGATGGTGTGATGGTGTGGGGGAGATTTTCCAGGAGAACACTGTGTCACAAAGCTTAAATTAAAAAAACAAAGGAAAGAAATTCAATTCAATATAGAAAATTTGACAGTTTCTAAAAAGTGATTACATCATTATTTTTATTGTGTTGGTATATAAAAAGGAAGCCAACTGGATCATTTTTTTTTAGTCATTAATAATAGAGAGTGTGATTTAACACGTGATTTTTTTTCTTTTCCCTTTTTGACCTTTGTAGGCTTTTCTCGTCTTTTTTGCGTGTTAAAAATAAATCAATCCAGCTCTTTCATTCTGTCAGTATTGGGAAAGTATTGTATGAACAGGTGTAACTAATCTTAACAAAGCATCATCAGTGATTTCTGCATCAGTTTTTTTTTTTTTTATCTGATCATATTAAAGTAACAAAACGAAAGTTAGTCACAGTTTCTTTGTGTTTAAAACCCGTTGAATATGAGAATAAAGCGCAGAGTGAGTGTTTGTGTAATAATGGAGGGTGTCACTTTGTTTTTAATAGCTTCTGAACAACAATGGAGCTCTGTGGCACCCAGGAATAAGATATTACAGTCGTCTGATACACACAGTGGTTCGTAGCATGCAATCAGTGTTGTTTTGTCTCTTTTCATGGTATAGAATATTATCATTGTCACGGTCCCATTAGAGTCTAGACCCTATATTTCATTTTTCAGTCAGGTGCAGTTAAAAATAATAAAAACAATTTTGAGTCAATGCAGAAACAAAGTAAGATACTTTTTGATCTCATTCTTTCTTCACTGGTTTCAGCACATGGCTCCTACATAACCCAGAATGCTGCAGGATGGTTTGACTGGACACCTCGGTGTGTTAAAGGTCTGTCACACATACACTGCTTCTAAAACTCTGCAGAAAAGAGTCTCAAGAGGAAGAATATGACACTTTCATTTATTGTCTACTTTAATTTGAACTGTACAAATAATTTTTCAAGTCAGATTTCAGATTCACTGTCATGAGTTATATCACAATGTGGGCTGTTCTTCATTGACCCCAATTCACACCAACAGCGTCCGTACTGTGGCCTGTCAGCGTCACAGTTTTTGGCACATGCCCATTCACAAGGGCCACCAGTTGACATTCAGTGACATAATGATCGTGCCTCGCTTAACAGAAATTGGATTAAGTGTTTTTTGAACTTAAGAAATCTGGAGAGTTGAATGTTCAACTAGGTTAAAAACAATCACAAAGCAAATAAATTCATTCTCAAATTATTCATTTCAATTTAAGATCATCCTTTTAAAGTTTATGCGCTATCTCTGTTTCCTGTGTCACAAATCTCTGCCCATACAAAATAGCTGGAAATGAAAACACTTTTTATTTTTCATTTAACAGTAAATATTAAACCTGAATGGGGGAAATCTGCTTAAAGTATTTCTGCTCTCATGGAATAATTTCTATTGACAGCTTAATTACCCTCTCTACTTTCCTGAGGCTTTGAAAGAGTGTGTGTTCCAGCTACTTAAAGAAAGTACCTGCAATTATCTCCAGAACAGTTTGGTTTCACTAGTATGAGTGTAAGTAAATCTTGTACTCCTTATTCTGTGTTTTTTATGTGTTTTTGTTCAGTACCTACCAAAGTGCTGTTGGGCAGTTCAGGGACAGAGACCTCAGACTGGGACCTCAGTCTTCCTTAAAAGAAAAAGATAAATAAACAGCTTATGACTGGAAGTATTAGAAGACATGTTGTGATTTTATTTTTGGGGTCTTTCAGACTGTAATAGCCAACTTTTTGAATTTCTTCTTAAAACTCGCTTTATGGACTTGCTGGTATGTAATTTTTAACCCTTTATCTGCATTTGAATTTATTCCATGTAATCCATTTGACTGGAAAGTATTTGTTCTTATTATTCTCTATTTATTGCCTTGCTTATTGATATTCATTGTATATGTGTGTGTGTGTGTGTGTGTGTGTGTGGGGGGTGGGGTGGGGTGGTGGTGGTTGCACTTGTTTGTGTAGGCATTTACATTTATTTTTCTATTTGCTCTGTGCTCAATTATTTTATTTGTTTTATCTCATCCTCTCTCAACCCCATCCTTTCTTCACTCATCATTTCAATTTTTAATTTTGTCTTTTTGTGGATCTCTGTACATATCACACTCACACACTCACTCACTAACCACTGTCCTTTCCCTCTATCAAATATTTCTTGTCTTGTCCTTGATTCTCTGCTGTGGTTTTAACCATCAAAGTACTTGGTAATTTTTTTTTATGTCCTAATTATCATTATTATTATGATGATTACATATAGTAGTAGTAGTAGTAGTAGTAATAATAATAATAATAATAATAATAATAATAATAATGGTTATTATTATTATTATTATTATTATTATTATTATTATTATTATTTTTATAATTATAATTATTATTATTATTATTATTATTATTATTATTATTATTATTATTATTATTATATCCAAAAGACTCATTCAACACTATGTAGAGGTCTGGGGAAACACACATAAAACAAATACAGACTGTGGTTTTCTGTTACAAAAAACTGTAAGAAATTATTCAAAAATAAAAAAACATATTGTGAACCAACTTATCCTCTATTTTTACAACTGAACGCATTTTAATTCACTAGACTTGCATGGATACAACACACCACAAAAAATTCAGAAAGCCAAAACCAAACAATGACCACACAGCATTCAAAAGTTCTATATAATGAGACCATCAATATGACTGAATGGAAAATTCAAATTTCAAAAAAACCTCCCAACTTAATCACACAAAAGATACAAAACAATCTCAATATCTGTCAGTTTAAGGAATAAATTTGTTAAATTATTATTCTGAAAAAAAAAGTGCTGAAAACAGTATATGAATCAGTTAGTTTTGAAATAGACAATAAAAAATGTAAATTTAAATGATTATGTCACAATGCCCTTCTTGCTGATGTCAGTCAGCAACAAAAATACGCTTCTTTCTGAGATGTTTTTTTTTTTCATTTCTGTTTTTATTTGCTTTGGGAATTCTTTTTTGAAGATAAGAAGAGAAATTTTTAAATAAGCTTTAGCTTCACTCTACACCCTTTTGGGTTCCTTGAAGACTTGGATATTGTACTTTTTGTTTGTACAGTTGTTTCAATTGTTACAAGTGTGAGCCACAATAAATTCCATTCATTCATGAATTCCTTCATGAATCAGATTATCCTTTTAACGTTTCTCCATCAATCAGTAACATAATAACTCCATATGTTTATTATAATTAACAGTAAAGCACACACAGCTTGAGTTTCTCCTGAGAGAAACTCCTGAGTGCTGACTCTGATCTCTCACTCTGATGCTCCGGGAGCCGCAAGCTCTTATCAGACTTATCGGCTGGAAGAATAACCAGACTGCTTCCCTGCACAGAAAAGACAAATTGACAGACTTTGGCCTGAAATAGATGAATATGACATCTGATGGAGTAATCTATCCGAATAAAGCCTATTAGCTGAACGCTATAATCAACTTTGAATTGCATATTGATCGACACATCAACAATGATCAAGGTGTGTCTACTGTAGCAGAAAGGAGAAGATTGTATTTTCCTTCAAGTATTATTGCACTAGAAGCCCCTCCACCCTTCTTATATTACACACACATACACACACTCTTCCCTCTTTAGTAATGTATCCATTTCCTCTGCCCCCCCTTTGCACTCCTCTTAGTCGGGGTGTGTCCATCCATCTCAGTGTCTGGCCGTGCTCTTGGCGAGTAGCGGGGGCTTCCCATCGCACTCAGCGGCGGAGCTGTCCAGCCAGCACTCTCCCTCATTACCCCCATGCTTCTTCTTCCTGAAAATGCACTTTTAAAGCACCTTAATTGCATTGGCAGATAACCCCGTGGGCGCAAGACAGGAAGCCTTGGCCATATAGAGCTTTAAGGGGCTGGATGGGTGAAGTGTGTGTCTGATTGTGTGTGTGTTTGCGTGTGTGTTGGGGTGGGAAGGGTGGAGGACTGAAGCTCTTTGCCTCAAATCAATGGCCCATCCAGAGGCTAATGCAGCTCTGGGCAACTCCTCAGGAAGCATTAAGACTATTAGTGCAGGCCTGGCAGGAACACACACACACCACACACACACTTATACGCACATAAACACACACTCTGATGCAGCGTGAGCACACTTAGCCGACCTGTGATGCACACATACTGATGCATTCACATTACTCAGAGATGCAGAGGAGCTGAAGCCATTTGAACATTTATCATCACATGTTCCTGCTTGGTCTAGTGTTGTATTTTCCCTGTGTGTGTGTGTGTGTGTGTGTGTGTGTGTGTGTGTGTGTGGTCATGTGTGTATGTGTGAGTGTGAGCAGACTTGTTAGTGACACATAGACAAGGCAATGAGGCCAAAGCTCAGACTGCACTTACACCTGCAGGGTCAACACTCGTAGCCGGGAGTGAGCTGCAGGAGAGGAGTGTGTGCAAATGTGTGTGTGTGTATGTGTGTGTTAGATACACACTACTTGAGTGTATGCCCTTGTTTGTTGAGTGTCCACATATTTGTGAAGTGTCAGTCTGCCTGTGTTTGGTGTCTGCCTGCACAGAATTAAAAAGAAGAGCTGCTGCATGTGTGTGTTTCTCAGGTTTTGTATGCGCTTGTGTGTTTCTGTGCATGTGTGTGTGTGCGTTTAAAGGCCTAAACCCAGCACATTTCACTCTTCTTCCACCTTGTAATTATCTTGTCAGACAGCAGATGCTGTGTGTGGAGGAATGAGTGTGTGCTGAGCTGCTGTTTTACTCTGTGTGATGTGTTTCTGCTGCATGTGTGTTCTCTTTAGGTGAAACACTGAGTTTCCTCTATGATGTCCTTCAAATGGCAACATTTTTTTACAAAGTATACTGCACAAACTCAAATCTGAGCGTGTTTACATTGCACCCAGGAAGTATTCACCGCGCTTCACTTTTCCTACATGTTGTTCTGTTATAGCCTCGACATGGAATCTCTTTTTTTCTTTTTCAAATATTCTGCACACAACTACAACAGCTCTTTAGGGTCATTTAAAAAAAAAAAAACACTAATAGCAAATTTGGGAGTTTACAAGGGAGCAAATGCAAGTTTGAGTCCCAACAGATTCATACTTTGTAGATCATTATCTTCCTTACAAGGCTCTACTTTGACTCTGCAAAAAGGAGATGCTACAAGTTTTAGCTTCATCATCACATTATTATGGGAGAGACGGGATGTATTTGAGTGTATAGATTGGCTATTTTGCAACTTAACTGAAAGTTGAACCCTGTGGCACATAGTGGTCACTTCAGTGGACACCTATTTAAAACTTATTTGCTCCTAAATTCAATGGTTCATGTGGTGGAAATTAATATTTGCTTGTGTCAGGATATTTTTATTCTTCTTAGGGCCTGAAAAAATGTTTTCAATTCTTTTTCCAAATATATGTATACATATATATATATACATATATATATAAAGTTATGGAAAAACATTTGAGGGTAAGACAGCATAATAACTATAAATTATTCAGTGTTAAAATGGATGGAAGAGAGTTAAAATGTTTCGCAAAAGCATTAAAAAAGATTATTCATGAAATTACCAAAAAAAAAAAAAAAAAAAAAAAAAAAAAAAAAAAAAAAAAAAAAAAAAAAAAAAAAAAAAAAAAAAAAAAGAAGTCAAACAAAAAAAAAAAATCATATTAACATTAAGTTCACACTGTTTTAAGTTGTATGCTCAGTTACAAATGTTTGAAAAAAAATGGAAAACTTTTTTTCATTCTTTGAGTCATTTAAAAACACTTAGGGAAAAATCCTGACACTGACTTTCATAATTCATGCATCAGAGGGTAAAAGTTTAAAGTAGTAAATTTTTCACTTTTTAGACCAACAAAATGTATGTGTTTACATGTGATGATGTTGAGTTGCGTTTTCCAATGCTTCTAATATTTGTGATGACTTTGGGCCAAAACCAGTCTTATCTCCTTATTGCTGAGTTCAAGTCGAAGGAATAATCTAGTGAGACTGTCAAGTCGGTCCATGATGCAGTCAAACACAGCATTAAAACAATCTATGAAGTTTGAATCTGGTGGGAATCAAACTCGCAAATTTGCCACTCTGTGAACTCAAAAGTCTGCCACTTAATAAACTTGCAAATTTGCCACTTTTTTTTTCTTCAGTGACCCTAATACACCGCTGTACACAACTCCTCATGATGACAACATGAAAAAAACCTCTTCTTTTTTTGTAGTTTTTGCAAATTTATTAAAAATAAAAAACTAAGACATAGCATGATCCCCCCAGGGAGAAAAGAAACGTATTATATGCATGAATATAATACATGAATACAGACTTAACAGGAAGAAGCTGGGGTGGAGGAGCTAACTTTGAGACACAACAGAATGAATGTGGCATAGAAGTAGCAGGAATAGTTGTGAATGGAGACATGTTTCAATACACCACCATTGTTGCTAGCTGTGATTGGTTGAGTGGAGAGTTATGGTTTGAACGTCAGCCATCAGCTGGTCAGCAGTATGACGTCTGTGTCCTGCATTAACTTATGCTAGCTTCATTTATTATTATGATTTCAAGAGAGTAAATTATTATTATTATTTTTTTTTTGGTTAATGTCTTCACCCAACCACTATCCATGAGTTACAGAAAGGTTTTTGTGTTATCATCCATATTCTCTGAGAAAGGGCCAAAAAATTATATATTCTGCTGGGGTATGTAAACTTTTAAGCACAACTGTATATCAAGTTGTCTCTGTTGTTTCTTTGCTTTTATGATTAATTCTGTTGTCTCCGCTTACATCAATTATGCTCAGGTACCAGAATAACGCCTCTTTTATTATTTAACATTTTGCATTTGAAACACTCTGAATGTATAAATAAAGCCATTATCTGTTCATTGTGAGTTTATGCTCTACCCTGTTAATGTTTGAAGGCAATTATAAATAATAGATGTCTGCTTTTTGATTTTTCACAGAGGAATCTCTCTTAAAATGTGTCCCACCGGCTGCAGTGAATCAGTCCAATCACTGAATGGTTGTTTTATTGTAAAAATCTGAGGATTACATTAAAATGAATAAAGACTCTGGATAAACTGGTCTTCACAGTCTCACAGAGATTTGCCAAAAAGCTGATGTTACTGGCAGACCTCATAAGACAACCAGGCATTCTTCAAATTAGGTAGAAAGCCTTATAAAAGGAACAAATAGTGTACAAAGTGTAATAAAAATACACTTTACCGTAAGATTATTAGTTAATTCTTAGATTTCCCAACAGAAGCCCATAGAAAAAAAGGGTTTCTGAGCATAATAATTCATCATTTCAGAGACAGACTGTGCTTCTTCAATGTAGTTTCTGTATTCAAGCACATCAATGCAGCAGAATCAGAGATATTAGCTTTGTGGTGTAGAGCATTTTCACTTCACTTCACAATTTCAGCTATCTGGATCAATTCCTCTCCAACAGATCTGTAAGAGATTCAGCAGAGTGAAGATGGTCCTGATTTCAGCTAAAGCCTTGAGTATCATTCAAAGATGAGTGGACAGATGTCTGCAAGCCTCACTCTTTCTTATCCAACAGGTCCAGGAACTTTAAGTGTCATGTAAAACACTGTAGCCAATTGTCTGCATGCATTTAGGCTGTGGGTTTGAAGACTTTGATAGAGACTGCAAACCAGGATGACGCCACAGGGAGAAAAAAAAAGCCAAGGTATTCTCCCACCCTCACAGAACTCAACATATCAAGTTAACGCTGCTTAACATGATTAGTGCATTGCACCTTTTGGCTGAAAAATACAATCAACTAATCTGATTTAGTAATGACAACTTATTTATACAAAACATAAAACAATAAGTAACGGTTACTGAAAAGTTCAAGTAGTAACAAAATCCAGGTTTACAGTGGTACCTGAGTGAAAGCCATGCCCTCTAGAGATGCCAAAAGCTACCAAAAGCTGCCTCGTTTCTCCAGGTTTTGCAGACGCTTCTTGCTCACTCATACCTTAAAGTGTGAGTAACTTGCTCCTGACAAGTTTTTTACATGCTTCAGTAGAAAATTGTCTTTGATATGTTTAAGTGAGAAGACTTAACAGAGTAAGCTAAAATGAGTGAAGGTCACTTTTTGTTTTGAATAAGATTTAAAATTACATATTACAGTGCAGCTGGACTTGTGCATTGGTTCCAGAGCTGGAGACTGAACACTTTTGCTGCACATGCTCACTTCCTCTTCTTCCTTAAATGCGCAGTGGTGGTGAGACTGTGTTGGCTGCTTATTGTTGCAAGTGAGCTTAACTCCATATTAATTTTGAGTATTTTGCATTTTTCACCATGCAAGTAACTGTAACTAGCTAAATGCAAGTAAGAAGTGTGTCTTGTGGATAACCTATTAAAGTTAACTCAGGAATGTAACCCAGGGTAACTATTGAATTTTACAGTGTACAGTTGCGATACACCATCTACAGGCCTGGTATTAAGGGTGCAACGGATAAAAAAACTCACGGTTCAGATGGTGTCACGGTTTTCTGTCACAGATCGGATCATTTTTCGGATCAGCATAGATGGATAAATGGATAGATAGATAGATAGATAGATAGATAGATAGATAGATAGATAGATAGATAGATAGATAGATAGATAGATAGATAGATAGATAGATAGATGGATGGATAGCCTTTATTGTCATTATACAATTGTACAACAAAATTTCTAAGCTTCCCTTAAAGTGCAACAACATTTAAACAAGGAAGAGGAAATTTGCATGAGATAAAAAAGAAGAGGCATTTGTTATGATTACAATACACTGTTAAGTGGTCTAATATGATTAAAAGGTAGACAGTCATTAATATATATATATATATAAGTGTTTATGTATAGAGGTTGTAATATAAGAGAATAAAAGAAAAAACAGAACAGGGGACAAGACAAATATAACTTTGTCCTCCATTTATTTTGTGAAACACATTTGCCCATTAAATAAAAACAGCATTCAATGACAAATGCCCAATATGGTCATAATCATATATTTTATGAAAACAAAACGACTTCAAGAGCACCATAAGGTATGATACTTTCTTCTTTTAAACATAGACTGTGAATAAAACTTTAGTATTGGTCTCTCAGTTTCACTCAGCCACTGCTTCTGTCAGTACCTGTGTCAGATTTGTGCCTGTGTGACTCTGATAGAGGGGGCGTGTCTGCAGCAATGTAGTGAGCGCTCATAGGTTCTGGAAGTCCACCCAATTGTGGTGAGCGCAATAGAGGACACCCCAGATTATTCATCCACAATTTTTGTCTTTTCCTGCATGGACTTGGCATGATCGTCTCACTGAAGGGGTGTGTGATGGATTTCATAACATGGCTCAAGCACATTCAGCATATTTTTAAACCCCTTGTTTTGTGCAAAAGAGTATGTCCTTGTGTCTGCAGCGATTAAAAAGTTGTGTGTGTTCAAGTGAAGGCAGCGCGTGAACATGCACCGTTTTTTTTATCAACCAATCAGCGGACCACATGCATGCCGAACTTTGGAGAGGCATTAGTACGGATCACGCCTCATCAATGATCTGCTGCACCACTACCTGGTATGTATACCACAGCATTTTTGGTCCCTCAGCGTTTTCATGTAAACAGAATTTTTTTACTGCTTTTTTGTGTGTTTTTGGGTGTAATGTTGTGCCATAAACAGGGCCTATGTTAAAATCCATGGTGCCAGTTTAGTTGAGTTGAAGCCATGCTGACTGACTGTAGGTGAGGTCGTGGGCCAGGCCTTTGACATTATTCCTGAGGGAACATCTCATGACCCATAAAACTAAATCACAGATTGAATAAATCCTCTGCAGACTTGGCTTTTTTTTGTGACTCAGACCCACAAGAAACCATTTCTTGTACATATGCCACCACTCCAATACCATGCATATCAACTCCTGTGGACGCAATCTTTGAGTTAAAAAATAAAAAGAGGGATATTTATGAAGAAACTCCACCTATCCAGTTTTTCACAAAAAAACTTTTATGTTCCAGGCTGTAAGCAAGTTCAATTCAGCTGTGGAAATGGACTCTAATGGGATTTCCTGTCAATTGTAGCCAGCCTCAACTTGATTCTCAAGAAACTGCAGATATTTGCACTTCCACACTGTCATTATTTTTCCTCAGAGGACGTTTCCGCCCGGTTTGTTGCTGAACTAGGGTCATACGGCTAAGTGTGGAGCAGAAACACCAGATGTCACTGACTGTTTCCACTGTGAATGCTCACAAACTGGTAAGCATCTCTCCAAAGACTCACTGGAGGCTA
>RPOG01008343.1:0-14562 GCA_008086565.1 Thalassoma bifasciatum | reverse complement strand
GTACTAGAATGGAGCAACAAGGGAAATAGAGATCAGAGTGAAGAAGAAGTACTGGGGTGTCAATAGAAAAATAATTAGCATGACATCAAAAGATGTCACAAAAGTGACTGATGAATGCCCTGAGAGCTGGTCTGTATGTTCTTTTACAGTCACTCATGCACTCTCTCCACTGCTGAGCAGCTCACTGACACTGATAAATACTCACTGTTAACATTTATTGTTTGCACCACTGAGGCGTGTAATGAAACTGCATTCTCCGTTTCTATTGGCACCTACGGCACATTTGGACTTAGCATGTGTTATCCATAGTCAAAGATTTAAAAACAAGTCCAGAAATGTGGGCATGTGAGCAGCCAAGTCTCTGCAAATTGTGTGTGTTCAGTGTTTTCTTACCCTGTCCAGACAGCTCTAGTGGGGACTTGAATTCTACCGCAGAGGGTCTCATCAGCCTCTTCAGTGTATGAATCAGCTAGAAGAGGACAGACAGACAGACAGACAGACAGACAGACAGACAGACAGACAGACAGACAGACAGACAGACAGACGGACAGACAGGCAGACAGACAGGGAGAGTTTAAGACAAATAATACTAGGTTCTGAATGCCATCAGGCATCTTCAAATGAAAACAAATAAAGCAGTGTTGATGCAGAAATATGACCATGTACTGAGAGCAGATGGACAATGACATATGCAATGCACTGTCTACAATTCGCACCAGCTGAGAACAAGTGAAAAGCCCCGCTGGTTAGGTTTTCTGTCTGTGTTGACACGTGTCAGAGTTCACCCCAAGTGAGCTGCATGCCTGGGAGGGCAGGAATACATTTACTCTGACTCAAAACAAACTGTAATAAACAACGGGTTGGAAAAGGGAATACTCTCTATGCTGACGGACACTGAAAGTCATCATGAGGGCCCTATCATACTCGTGATGCAATAAGTCCTTATTATTTTACACTGGTAACTCATATGCCCAGAACCCACAGTGAGTAGATAGCAAGTGAATCTGCAGTGATGGGTTTATTCATTCTGAAATGAGGTGTGGTTGTGTGCAAAGGTGACGTGGCATGCTTTCTCGGAGATGCAAGATTTAGAGTCATGGACCAAAGTATTGGCACCCCTGGAACTACTCCAGAAAATGTACCATTGTTCCCAGAAATTGTTGCAATTATAAATGTTTTTGGTATGCATGTGTTTATTTCCTTGATGTGCATTGTAAAACAAAAAAAATAGAAGAAAAAAGCCGTATGAAGTTCATATTTTTCAACAGTTTTGCATTTTAAGTCCTAAGACACTCCTCAGCTCTTCTTTCTCTTCTCCATACTCGGTGTGATACACAAAGGCTCACAACACAAAGGTTGAGTCAACTTTTTTTCACATTAACTGGCATAAGGCGTGATTTCTTTATTACCGGCACCTGTTACTTGCCACAGCTGAGTCAAAACAAGCATCACATGCTTGAAATGAAATTATTTACTACTCTAAATTGGTGCCAATAATTTTGTCAAGCCCAATTTCTGTTTTTGTGTAAAATTGTGTCAATTTTATTTCTTTTTCTTCCTTTTTTGTGTTTTTCCAATGTACACAAAGGAAATAAACATATTGATACCAAAAACATTTGTAATTGCAACAATTTCTAAGAGAATTGATGTTTTCTGGAAAACTTCCAGGGGTGCCAAAACTTTCGTCCATGACAGTATATAGTAAAGGGACAGTCAACTTTTACATTGTTGTCTAACTTTGCCTAAATGTCTCTCTTCTCCAAAAATTTGTCACGACCACAACTCCAATTCACATGAGAATAAAAACATTTATATTAACCTGTTTACATATTTTTTGTTCCCCACTGTACAGAGTATTTTCAAAAATTGATACAATGATTTTTGCAACAAAATCCATTTAAATAATTTTTTCACATGATTTAAGATTTATTTCCTCTAAATGCATCAAAATCTGAATGCTATCTTTTCTTGTAAAACAAAATTAATCAGGACTCTGCATGTCATCAATGTTTAAAGTACTCATACACTTAACCAATCATAATCTTGAAATGTAGTTTGATGATTCAGTTCATCTGATTTTTGATTTAACAGCTGTCTCTGTAGTGACAGCACTGTTTACTATAGTTATTTTTTCTGAGGGTAGGGTACTTGTTTGAGAGTAGTCACTGAACTCTTTTTGCCATATTTCAACTTTTAACGTGTATTATGACCAATTAAACACATTAATAAATCATCAAAGGAATAGCAGTGGTTTCGTCCTCCATATAAAACTTTGATTAAAATTAGGCCACAAATATGGAGTAAAGTAAAACCATGACCTCTTTTATAGTCTTTTAAGTAGTCTTAAAGGTACCATGGCCTCCTTACCTTTTTAATGGACACAATCATCTACAAACCTGTCTACAGGGACCATGATTATTTTGCCTCTCTAGTTGGGGACCATGACCTGATAAAACAGTCAGCATGACAAAAATCTGCAAGTATAAGATCAAGACTACTTAAATCAGATCACATCACAAACAATGCACAGTGTTCATCAAAATAAAAGTTATGTTCACCTTAACATTAATGTAAAAGTATTAAAAGGTTTTTCTATTCACAAAAATCCCTAAGGGACACCTGAGGGGGATTTTATTATCTATCTATCAATCTATCTATCTATCTATCTATCTATTTGTGTGTGTGTGTGTGTGTGTACGCGTGCACGCACATGTATGTGTATTTGTGGCACTAATAAAACAGCATTTAGGAGCAAAGAAACGGTTTTACAGTCTGATGAAGTGGCATATTTCACTCATATCTGTTGTCAGTTCCACTCAAAATTTAAACTTATTCACTATCAGAGAAACAACTCAGTTTTTGAAGATGTTAATTATTTTTTGGGATTATTGTTGTGAAATTTTGAAGAACCGAGTGCGTTTTTGCGCACAACTTATACATTAGGGCGATGCTTTCCCACGCTTTCTGTTGTTGTTTTATAATTGTGCAGGTGTTGTCTTTCCTCTTTAATCAGTCCTTTTCTTCCTCAAAAGCCTCCATGAGGATTTCTGCCCCAAATGGCGGAAAGCACACCTCTCTCGTTGCCATGGTGAATCGGTGAATCTGTGATCAACGACGGGTCTATTTAACATAGCTGCATGCGTGATCCAGGATTGGTTTCACCTGGCTTGATGAGTCCATGGCTGTTTTCCAAATCGCCTACTACATACTACATGCGAAAGTAGTAGGTGGACTTACTACTACTTTCGCATGTAGTATGTAGTATGACTGTTTTGTTGGACCTGTTAAGTAGTATACTACTCTGGATTTCTGTTTCAGGAAGTGGAGCTGATGTTTTTTTTTCTAATGTTTAACTTTATCATAAGTAAACCATGAGTACATTTGGCATTTCAGTCATTAATTCACCACATCAATCAGTGGTGAAGTTACAGGAGCAATAAAAGTAGATAAGTCAAAATAGATGTCAATGAGATACAAAGGAAAATAAATAAATGAAATTAAGCATGTGAAGGAAGTTGTAAATTTTTTGAGAATTTTTATGGTTTCATTATTTTTTAGTGGTCAAGGAACATTTTTGATTCATTTGGAAAAACAACAAATTAGAGATTAGAGTCCCGATTTTATAAAATTTGTAAGGGTATAAAAGTTTATTACAGCAAAATCGCCATATTTGATTTTTTATCTTGCACCAAAAGTTATCCTGTATTGAAAATAAATCTGAAACCAACTGACTTTTTGTTTTTACAGCTGGTGGAAAAACTGCGTCCACATTACCCACGTAGGCTGTTCGTTGAAAAAAAAAAAAAGTGATAAACTTTTGACGGGCTTTTATGAATTTGGTAAAAGTAAACAGCTCTTTCATGATGAAGTGAGCAGATTTACTGCTGTTTCTTTCCTGTCACATCACTTTTATCTCTCGGACCGTTTCACATTTTTGTTGTTGTGTTGTAGTTGTGCTGATTTATTCCAGTAGGTGTCAGTAATTCACCTCAACCTGAGCGCCCCCAAACTGACAAACAGCATTAGCGCCGTGCATTGTGGGCAACAGTACGACCAGGTAGACTACTACATACTACTACCTACTGCAGTATGCAGTAGGTACTGCTTTTCATCAGGAAAAGCTGATGAATTTTTTTATTGTCTTTATTATCATTTATTCGTATTAAGTTATATTAGGACAACTAAATAAATATTGAATCAATAAATTCTCCAGAAAGAAACTTCTAAATTTTGGAGGAAAAATTTGGAATTTTCGGTTTTGAAAAATCCCAAATTTAACGCACAAAACAGGGCTACAAGACGTCCTCTGCAGTTATTACTAATGATTATAGGTCCAATGGCTATAAAATGCATATGTAATAACTGCAGAGGACGTGTGTGTTTAAATGTATGTCGCAGCAGAATTCATCATATTTGATTTTCAATATTACACCATATGTTATTCATTGAAAATAATCTAGAGTGAATTGACTTTTTATTTCTAGAGATGATGGAAAAACTGCTTCCGATGATGCACGTATTATTTCAAATATGTTAATAGGATAATGATAACAAATACAATGTAGGTTCCCCACTTAAAAGACGTTTTGGTGCTTACACTTGATTTGTACCACTGCTTCACCCAAACTTTCTCCGGTTTCCGTCATTTTCAATTCAGACCTGTGGCCAGGCGCTTTGCATTGTGGGATACAGTATGCCAGGTAGACTGGTCCGATGCATACTGAGAAATTTTCCCGGATCAGTGGGTCATCCGGGAAAATTTTTGCATACTGCAAATTTCGCATTTGTTCGCATACTGCATACTGTATACTGCATTTCGGACAAATCAGTACATACTGGTAGTATAGTATGCGAATTCCAAAACTGCCTTAGTCTTTGGCCCAATTCCAATTCCTTTCTTAACCCTCAATCTCAACCCTCAAGCTCAACCCTCAATCTTAGTAGCCCTCAAAACCAAGTGTTAAGGGCTATCTTGTGACTTAGAAATGGGACACCCCTTAAATGCAAGTGAAATTGTTGTGGACTGTCTGTCAGTTATTCCTTCGTTTAGCGTGATCAAAAAAATATCTGTATAAATAACACAACCACGGACATATTCAGCTGTCACAGCAAACCATAGTTTATTGAAAGGTAAACACCAGCTATAACTATCGTTACATAACTCTGCGGCTACAGGAGATGACATTAGCCCGGTCATCTTATACCATTATCGGCACAAGCATGTTATATAGGCTGTTATCTTGATAAAACAATTACATTACCACGGAGAAAAATGACCATTTTGTAACGTTTACTAACTTTAACAAAAGCAACATGGCTTGTCCGCACCGGACGCTATTGACAAAAGATCGTAAAATAAAAATAAATGTTCTGCAACAATGAGGTAAATAATCCATAAAATGGGTCTAAACTAAGATAATACAATGGTTTTCGTAATATTTATATCTCCATTAACAAAGAAAATACTATATTTGTAGCTCGCCTTCTCTGCCGCTTTGGACGCCATGTTTATTTACCGACAATACGCAATGCATTCTGGGTGTCCCTTAATCCCAAGGGTGGTGTCGGAAAATCTCAATATTGAGGGAGACACAGCCTCAATCTTGCCCCTCAACCTCAACTTTCTGAGAATCGGGACAGCACTTACACTTCGCGGGAGCGCGCATTTTGAGATTGAGGGTTAAGATTGAGGGTTAAGACAGGAATTGGAATTCACCCTTTGTACAACCAAATGAGCCTGGGTGCCCTTGTTTTGGATTCATTGAACCAGGCTTAAGCATTCATCCTGGATATCTTAATCCAACTTTTGTGCAACAAAAGTGGCTTTGTCAAATAGACCCTGCCGTCGATCACAGATTCACCGATTCACCATGACAACAAGAGCGGTGTCTGGGGCAGAAATCCTCATGGAAGCTTATGAGCAGGAAAAGGACCGATTAAATCAACGGCAGAAAGCGTGGAAAATCACCGCCCTTATGTGTAAGGAGTGCACTCGGTTCTCTGACATTTCACAAATATAATCATTAAAAAAAATAATAATTTAACGTCTCCGAAAATTGAGTTGCTTCTCTGACTGTTAATGAGTTTAAATTTTAGGTGGAACTGACAACAGATATGAGTGAAATATTCCACTTCATCAGACTGTAAAATCATATCTTTGCTCCTAATGCTGTTAGATTAGCGCCACGCACACATACACATGCGCGCGCACACTCACACACACAGAAACACACACACGTTTTTTATATATATATATATAGATAGATAGATAGATAGATAGATAGATAGATAGATAGATAGATAAAATCCCCATCATGTGCCCCCGAAGGATTTTTTGTGTATAAAAAATCCTTTCAATACTTTTACATTATGTCCTGGTGAACATGACTTTTTGATTTTGATGAACTCTGTGCACTGTTTGTGATGTGAACTGATTTAAATAGTCTTTATCTTATACTTGCAGATGTGAACCTGCCAGTCTTTTCTCCTGACACCCTTCACAGACCCCTGGAATCACAGCAGACCTACAATCAGGCCAGGACCAAGGCTGAAATGACCTTTGATCCCCCGAAGTCATGATTTCACCATCTTCAAAACTTAGGAGTCAGCCCTGTGAGGGCATATGACATCACTTTGACATCACATTGACATCACTGTTGCCTGTGCTGTCCTACTCAATGTGGTCGACCTGACGAAGGGGAGGACCCCCAGAGCACCATCACACATGGACTGAGACAATCCTGTCTCCTCCCTGATGACCACAGTGGTTTGCTGGTCAGGGACCAGTACGTACTACATTATTTTACTTACCAAGCACCTTTTGAATTTAGTCAGATATGCTGTACAGCAGCAGAGACAGGTGCTGTTAGTTTCAGTTAAATATGGCCTTCATCCCCAAAGGAAATTATTTATTTTATCCAATTTAATTGATTTGGCCTCTCATGATGTTTGTGTTGTTTACTGTGTGTAAGCAGGGAGGTTACAGCATTATTTATCTGTCTGTTCATTTGTGTGTGGCGTGCCCTGTATTTGTTTCAATGTGAGGACGTGGATGTATTATATAGAGACATTTGAATGTGTAATTATTCTTATATTCTGTAATATGCTTTAAAATTGTGCTTTCTATCTTGTAGTTTCACTTTGTGAGTTCAGTTTTGAAAAGAGATGATGGTTTACCTGCTTTGAATTATCCTTATTCAATAAAGGAACATCAAGTTACACTACACTGTGTATATTAACTTATTTATTTATAAAGTGAATAAGTAAATAAATTATTGATCATAAATGTTTAGATGATGACAGTGGGTCTAGTAGAATGTGAAAACATTGTGTAGTGGACATTGAAATTACTACTGGCTTAGATTAGTAGTAACTACTGACTGAGATGAGGGATGAGATTAGATAGATCCTGGAACTTATCCTGGTCTGGAGCAGGCTAGCTCCTCAGGATAAATCTCCATGGTAACTTAGGTCAAAACATATCCCACTTCCTACTATCCTAGTTTTGTGCAACCGGATCAAGGATAAGTTGAGCCAGGATAACCAAGATATCCCGGCTTAATCCCTTATCCTAGTTTTGTGCAACAGGCCCCTGGTCCTGGGTTTCCCTCCTGTGTGATTGCTCTAATGTGTTTCACCTGTGTCTGTTGCCACACCTGGGTTTGATCAGTTCTTGTATATATAATCCCTGTCTTCAGTTCAGTCTTCGTCCATTCATTGGAATGTCTATCTCTGTTTCGAGCAAGTTAGTGTCTGCTGCGTCTTCCCTGGGTTTGGTTTTTGGACTTCCTTGGTTTTTTAAGGTTTGGGTTTTCCTTGTGCAGTGTTTTTTCAGTTTGGTTGAAATAAAATGAGTTAATCTGCACTTGAGTCTGCCATCCTCCTGTTTTTTTACCTGGTTCCTTTGCTGTGACAAATTCAGGTGTTAGAGGTTGGGACAGCCACCTCCCAATAGAAAGTGACACACGAAAGATGATTTGTATACATCGTTTGATTGAATCCCAGCTAATGTCTTGTGGTAAAATAGATCATAATATGATATTTGTATGTATGCAAAATCTAAACACTTTATTCTTCCTTTTTTAGAATATGATCATCATTGTGGGACTGCAATTTGGCCCTCTTCTGTAGAATGCCTAATATATTGAATTAAGATTTTCAACAGCAATATTTTATTAATTGAGACTCAAGATGTGTTGTTTGAGTGTTCCCTTTATTTTTTTGAGCTGTGTATATTTGATAGTGAGTGTTTTGACTCTAAAGGCAGAGTCTGCAGAAAAGGCTGTGCGTGTGTGTGTGTGTGTGTGTGTGTGTGTGTGTGAGTGTGTGTGTGTAAACTGTATTTGGCCTTTTGATTTAAAAACTTAATTGTACCTTGGCGTACATTCCCTAATTCTCTTCCCTTGACTTCTACTGTCAAGTCTTAATGAACATAACACATTATTCCTTTTTTCAGGTGGTTGAACCACAAAGAAAATTGCAAAATGGAAAGAGCATTCTCTGTGCTACGTGTTACTGGCAAACACAACCACCCCCTGACAACTAGGACGGATGCATGCCACCAGAGACTCATTACCAGGACCCGTCAGTTTTGGCCTTTGAAACTAATTTCTGACAGCAAACAATTCAAAAGTGAGGCTTTGGAATAATGATCCAGTGACATCAAGCCTGAGCAGGTATTTTATAGAGCTTCATAAAAGATATTTGGGGCTTAGTTAAAACTGAAGCTGTCTGGTGGGTCTGAGATACTGTTGAGGCTTCTCTTGGTTACCTTTGGGATTCCGTAAACTAAAAATTGTAATCTTTTTTGGGGATTTGAGGGTGACGCTGTGAGAACTCATGTGGAAATATACCCCTTGCTGAATATGGATCATTGATATTAGCTGATAAAATGACTAATGAATGAGATAAAAAGATGTCAGTCTTGGGCTTGCAGATGTCTGTGAATGTGGTAAAATCTGACTGATATGGGTGAGGCCAAACCATCTATTTGTTGATATTGAGAGGTTATGCCAGGGTAGGCCAAGCCTGACATGGAACAGTATGTGGAGAGATGTTGTTTAAGATTAGGGGTCAGTTTGACCTGGAACAGTAAATAAGTGAAGAGTGATGAAGCATCGGACACCAGATATGTCGTTGAAACACTATAAAGACTCAAGGGGAAGTTAGAGGGAGGCGTATGTCCGTCTATTCTGATGTGTGAGATCCGTGTTGTGCTGAATCCTCAATAAAGACCTGCAAGAGGCTGCAAGCTGATTCCAACTCTGAGCCATTCATTATTTGAATTTGCATCTGGGAAATCCAAAACATGAGTAAGCAGCTTTACTATGATGTCACTTTTCATTGACTCTTTAGAAGAATTTTAAGGTTAAACACCACCCTGACCTTTGAACATGCTTATTGCGTGTATCTGCTACATGTGTTGATTTGCCCATCTGAGGAACTGTCAGAGCTGATAACGCTCCTAGGAGACAGGTGACCATGAAAGTGACAGAGGAACAGGGTCGGACGGGAAGGGTAGGGAAGAGAGTTAGGGACTCCAGACCAGTTCACGGTCGACCACACGGTAGGGTGTAAGTCGAGGTCTCGGTCCACTGTAAGTACCCAAACTATGGGTGTCCCAAAACATCACGTAAACACTCACATCTCTACGTTTGAGACACTCTCATTTGGGCTTGCTTCTTTGAAAAAGCACAGGGGCTCTGAAAAACAGATATATTGTGTTGGGTTTTTGAATCAAATATGGTTGGAGCTTGCTTTTTTCACTTTTGAAGATCTGGCCCAGTATGCATGTCAAGCAAATGGCAATGAAAATGAGCTGTTTTTACTAATGATGAAAGAAAAACAACAACAACAAAATGATTGATCAGTGGTATGCAAGAGCCCCAGCATAGCATTATATTAAAACCCCCCCAACCACCACCATCACCACCACCACCATAGGATCAACCCACCTGTTTCGGCTGTTTAAAGGCAGGCATCATGCTCATATGTTTCTGTCTAAGACAGGTATTTGGAGATAAAACAAATCCTTTGGAAAAGTATGATGATGTGGAGCTAAACAGCACATTTAGGTTCAGGGGACACAACATTTTTCAGTGAACAGATGAGATAAGGGAGACAATCCAAGTCTCAAACCAGCATCCAGTCAGGCTCGCTGCTGTAAGTTTTGCAAGTTTGTTTGGGTCTTTGCTTTATGTATCCAGGTCCTTCCAAGATGTGTGTATGCTTAAATGTTAGAGTTCCCGAACCCTGAAGCTTTGCAGGGACAGGACTCACTGAAGCATGACTGCTCACTATGAGGTAAGCCAAGAAAACAAGCTGTCAACAAAAATATGTGCGCAAGTAATAACATTTTACTGATGCAGAAAATGTGATAACCCATCATTACAATCTGTGCCACTTAAAGGCAGTGTTGGTAATCTGATTTAGAGACACTTTTTGTTATATTGGTTAAAATGATCTTTATGTCCCGATGGCAATTAATACAAGATGTGTTCTTAAAAGGGAGCAGAAAACATCTACTATCTACAGCAGGAGTAACGCTGTAAAAAACACCAACCAGTCCGAGTGTGCGTGGTCCACCTCTTTTAATCAATCAAATCGCCCTCTGCTGTCTTGCGCATTCATCGCACCAGCGTGCACTGATAACCCTGATTCAATGCATGAGCACAGAGGGATCCCAGTATGCTAGAGGATGATGGAAAAGGTCTTTATACCTCAGTTATTAGTTACCGCTCCTCCTGCTAAACAGAGCAGAAGACAGAGATAAAGAATGCTAAAACGAGAGAGACCACGGAGAAAGCCAGGGCAAAAATCAGAGTTCACATCGGGACTGCTTTTCAGCATGGAGACAGCTCAAAGAAGTCAAAGCTGTAAAAGTGATGCCACGGTCGCTCATTTTCTGTTGGAAAGGTGAGTTCTGGGATTTTTAGAGGGAAAAATTTAATCTTGATAAAATATTTAGCCATCTTTATCGTAGACACCACTAAAGTCGGGCTACGATTGCAATCGCAGACACTACACAGACTCTGGATATAAATCGGTACAAATAGCAAGACACCACTAAAGTCGGGCTACGATTGCAATCGCAGACACTACACAGACTCTGGATATAAATCGGTACAAATAGCAAGACACCACTAAAGTCGGGCTACGATTGCAATCGCAGTGTGATGTGTCTGAGACCTATATTTAGCCATGTTTATCGTTCTGTGGTGATTTCAGCCCGATGCTAACGTTAGCGTCTGTGATGTGTCTGAGACCTATATTTAGCCATGTTTATCGTTCTGTGGTGATTTCAGCCCGATGCTAACGTTAGCGTCTGTGATGTGTCTGAGACCTATATTTAGCCATGTTTATCGTTCTGTGGTGATTTCAGCCCGATGCTAACGTTAGCGTCTGTGATGTGTCTGAGACCTATATTTNGGTGGGGGGGGGGGGGATGCTACATTCAAATTCATGCTAGTTTTCCAGGACTGCCAACCCTGCCTTTGAGAGACCTTAAGTAATTTTTATTTAATGGTGAAGAAGGCCCTCCTCAAAGCTGTGCTGGTTGTGAGGGTCACAGTGCCATTGTGTCCAAGATGCATAATTAAAGTCACTTCATGATTGAACTCTGTCCATCAGGTTTTGTCAACCATGACAGCTCAGCTGATCTAGCAGCTTAGTCTTCTTTTGTAGCACTGAATATTTATTTCAAAGAGTTGCTGATCCTGGATCTCTGTCGCTGTACGTCTGTGAAAGACCTTTTTCTAGAATTCATTTCTCAAACATGCTTCCTGTCAGGCTACTGTCCCACTTGTGTTGTGTTTGACAGGTTACAGTTCTCTTGGAAAACAGATATGTCACATTTCAGAAACTCCTGATTTTATATGTGGCTGAAGTCCACACCAGGATAAGGCAGCTGAAACACCTTTTTTACCACTTCAATTTTATAACCAATTTTTGAACATCATTAACTTGAAGATGCTTCATGCCAGACATAAGACATCTGCCACATCATTCCTACACCTTAATGACCTCCAATCAGGTAGGATCTCCCATTTGATGTGGTCTCTGTCTAAACAATTATTTTACTAGTTACGTTTTTTTGGTTGAAGAAAACTGTAAAATGTCATTAGCGGCCGAAATGTGAAGAATCTAAGCTTTCTAACACCATATAGCATTCTGATGTTTGACAAAGGCATTGCTGTTAATACTATGATGACGTCAGAGAAATGGCAAACGGTCCTCGAGTGGGAACTAAGGGGTTAAATGATGAAGAAATATTTCAATTTCTTTAAAATATAAAAATGCAAAATTATCTTGAAAACCAATGACAACAGTTACATCCGTTTGCTCCTCTAACTGTTTACTCATTTGAATGTGTAAAGGGTTTTATTTTTTGACGGTACAAAGTGGGGGTCCATATTGAGTTCTGGGTAAGAAATTCCCCCCTTGCAAGAACCTTAGCAGGGGGGTTCAGCTTTCTGGAGCTCCTCAGCTTCAAGGGGCGGACCACCTACTGAATGCTTCTGACTTTTTCCTTATGTTTTTATTTTGTAGCCCTTCTGTAAGATAAGAAGTAAGATAAGAAACATAAGATGACCCCCAGCTGTGATGGACTCATTGACATCGGCATATCTCAGACAGCTTATCCAACAAGTTCACTCTGATAAGCCCAAAGACATAAGATCCAAAATGCTGGTGCTTAGCATTTCAACTTAAATATTTAGTCAATAATCCCTTAACTATTGTTTCTAAAATATGCATTCAGTGTTTGAAAGCTTCACACTTTATGTTTTCAACTTTTTAAAAGTTAATTTTACAGCTGAAAAACAGCTTCCTGATTGCCATTATTGCTTTACAGAAGAGATTAAACTAAAAATCTTGTGTCAAAATGTTGTGCTTGATCATTTCACTACAGTTGGGAATGAGCAACTGTTACCACTACTGGCCCTACACCTGACAAAATATCTCTTTCCAAAACTCCAGACCTCCAGATGTTAGTCTAGTTAAAGCCACAGATAACTAAAATCTTCTGCAGATCTCCTCTCCTCCTGTTTTAAAGAGCTATACTCCTCTGGTTGACAAAGACAATGTTTGATGGCTGATTGCAGCACTCAGGAGAAGAATGCTGGGTGGAGTGGAGCACCTTCTGAAGGAAGCTCAGTCAGTCAGTCAGTCAGTCAGTCTATTAATAGACACTCTCCAGCTGAGCTTGCAGAAGAGCACCAGGGAAGCAGCAGTGGGATATTTGTTAAATGCAGTGGATAAGTCCTGTTCAGCCCCCCCACCCCCCCCCCACCCCCACAGACATAGACACACACACAGACACACTTTGGATGTGACTCACAACATCAGAAGGAAGGGATGCAACACCTTGCAGTAACTATCACAGCACCCTACTTGGACTTTTGATGGGAAAAAGCTAGGGGTAAAACTCCTGGCAAACAGTTTTTAAAACATGCTTTCATAAACATGAAAAATAAAGGAGATTTAGATGTTAGACTGTATAATATTAGATTGAGTGATGTTAAACAAAATGATGTAAACCTGTAACATGTAAAACTACATATTGTTAAACTTTATGATGTTAAATTGTGTGACGTTAAACTGTGCGATGCCATAGAATATGGTGTTGAACTGAATGGAATTAAAATGTATGATGTGAAGCGGAGTGATATAAATTGTATGCGTTAAATTGTATGATTTAAAACCAAATCATGCTAAACTGTGTGACATTAAACTGCACAGTGTTTAACATGTAGCATGGCACTGATGTTAAGCTGAATTTGTTAGACAGTATGATACTCTATGTTGAAAAGAAGTGTAAAATTGTATAATGTTGACTGTATCACGTAAACTGTATGTTTTTGTTGAATTATGAATTATGTCAAACTGTTTAATGTGAAACTTAATAACTTTAAATAACTATTATTATTATTATTATTATTATTATTATTATTATTATTAGTGGTAGTAGTAGTAGTAGTAGTTGTAGTAGTAGTTGTAGTGTCATGTTATGTTACATTACATTATGTTTGTTGTGTATCATAAAGCATTCCATCCTCACTTTATACTGTGTGGTGCTCCTTATCAGCATTTAGGTCAAGAAGTAGACAAGCACGCACTAAACTATAAATAACCTTTGTTCTGCAAGTACTTCTGACTCCCTTCAAGCACAGAGGCTGTTCTGGCAGCACACAGCATAAGAAACGCCTGAGAGCAGTTCAAGAAGGGGCCACACGTGAGAGTATGAACATTTTAGTGTGTGGGCAGGTTTGTGTGTGTAAGATGTTTATGTATGTGTGTGTGTGTGTGTGTGTGCGTGTCTGTGAGTGTGTGTGTGTGTGTGTGTGTGTGTGTGTGCGTGTCTGTGAGTGTGTGTGTGTGTGTGTGTGTTTGTGTTTGTGAGTACATATAGCTAGAGTGCAACTGTCTCTGTATGGGTAGGGGGGGGGTCGTCACAGGGTAGCTGGAGAAGATGCAGGTGAATATCATGTTTTATTTTATCATTCACTGCACAAAAACTGCCTGCTCTTTCATTATTATACCATGTATATGCAAACCTTGCCCTTA
>RPOG01008342.1:0-14568 GCA_008086565.1 Thalassoma bifasciatum | reverse complement strand
TTTGATGCAAAATGTGCCACCCGTCCTCAGAATTTAAGCAATTAAGACAGAAAGAAAACACCTTAAGACACAAACATCACAAGATGCCTCTTTTCTTTGTGACTCATAAAAGCTGTTTTTTCCTCTTTGCACAGTGGCTGTCTGAGTTTTCTTCATGCGGCTGTACACTGTCATTTTTTCCAGAGGGAGCAGAGGAGAAAGAGGAGGTTCCTTCATGACTCAGGATAACCTCAAACCACAGCTTAGGACCTGCCCTGCTCCTGCACTCTACCCAGTTTATTCCAGCAGCTCCTGAATTTAAACAAAAGGATTCCTTCTTTTTTATTATTTCGCTTTTTAGAGTCTCCTGATGTTGGAAATTCAAGGTGTTGATCTCAAACCTCTAAAAGTTGCAACAGCAGAGATGAGCCAGTGTTTGCGGAGTAATAGTCATGCCAGTGCTCATACTGCAGTCATGTGAAATGTTCAGCCCTGACTTTGCCACACCCTGAGGACACATTGCACCATTTTCCTCCCTGGGATTTCTTTTGGGATTCCACTAAGCGACTTAAAAGGAAATATCCCCGCCACTAAAACTTAGACCACACCCGAAAGCACTCGAAATATGTTTCTCTATCAAAAAACGCATCTTCATTCCCCACATATGATGCCACAGTTGGAGTAAATAAGAATTCCCAGCACATTATTTTTTAAATCCAACCCAACAAAACAAGTTTCAGGTATGATTAGCATCATTTGCCTCGAGGGAAACTTCACTGAATCATCAACCTTTTTGTTTTGCTGTCATCTCAGGTATCACCTCAACCTTCAGCAGGAATGAAAACCCTCTTTTTTGATAAAACAACCTTTCATATTTCCTCCATCCCCCTGCCTTAAATTCATGCTTCTGCTGGACATAAATGTTTTGTTTTTAGTGACTCCTGCGCCTGTGTAGCTTTGGCTCTCAGTTGTTGCCGTGCTGGAAAATCAGCCTCTCCCAACTGGCAGGTTTCTCTCTTTTGCGCGAGGTTTTCCCTCCAGATTTTTCCACCGTGTCCTGCACTGATTTTATCCTGCACGCTCGCAAGCCTCACAGTGTTTCCTGTGGAGAAAATCCCATTAACATGATGGCACAAAACATGAAACCAAACTTTATTTCCAAGCTCCATAACCCCTTCTGCCTTAACTCAGGAGTATTTTTTTTCTTTTTTGCAAGGAGCACAATTCCTTAGATTTATTTAGTGGTGAACACTGGAGCTGAACCGTCTGACAGAAGAAAGCTAAACCGGAGAGTGATAGAGCATGAGCTAAAGGCTGAAAAATGAGTTAACCTGTTTGTGAAAATGTTCATTCCAACCCACATGCAGCAGTTTTACCGCAGTGAGCAGTTTAAACCTGAGAGTCTATCAACAAAATGAAGAGCCAGGTTACTTTTGCTCTGGTTGGTAGATGAGCACTGGTAGGACATAACCAGGACTCACTAACGTCACATGGTGCTGATACATCAGTGGTTCCCAACCTTTTCCAACTCAGGGCCCATTTTTAAGCCTCAAAAAAGTTTGCGGCCCACCACTGACCCAATAAGTACCGAGGATATGAATTGTCTTATCAGAGCCCCATCTGTAACTACGACCCAAATTTGTAATAAAACCCAAACAAAATAAAGTTTTGCCTAAAATGAAACAATTTGTCACGGTTGAGTCAGTTATCACATTTTGGCTTTTGATACATTCTTTTTGTTCTTCAGGTTCAGCACTTTTGTTACATTTTTTGACAAATTACATTTCGGGTTTTATGATTATATATTTATCATTACATACTGGGTGTTGTTATGTTACCTATTGGGCTCTAACCATAGACTGTATAAAACACGGACGTGATCTGAGCTGTGGCTCTGATTGGGCAGCTCGCAATCTTATTATCTTCCAAACGGCCGAGTTAGAAAAAATTCACCCCCCTCACAGTTTGTGCCATTAGTGAAATTAGCGATCCAGATGGGAGACGGAGTTTGTACCAGGCTTTAAATACGCTAATTTCGGCTCTGAAAACAGCCTTTTTTTGCGTTCCTGTGTATGTGACTTCCGGTGCTTCCAGAGCCAGACTCAAGCGGTCACTTGAGGAACAGCAGCTTTTCAGCACTTCCGTATTGTCTCATTTTTCAGACCGGAGGTTGCTGCTTGGCTCCAACACGCCTTTTTTTATGCATGAATATTTGAAGATTTTATCATTTCCTAACTGCGCTTTAACATTTAACACATTATTCTGTTTATCTGTATCTTTATTTCTTTATTTTTAGCTTGTATTTTTATATAATTACATTCCACTAAAGTTATGCTGTTTTGGAAATGATTTGGCGGCCCACTCATAACATCTTCCCGGTCCACCAGGGGGCCACGGCCCACAGGTTGGGAATCACAGCCATACATCAAAGCACTGGGCTGTGAGAAGCGCAAAAAATAACTAGTTGTTAAAATACTGTACAAGCTTACAAAGTTTGCTTGTTGTATTGTGTCTTGTCTCATTAATCATGATATCAAGGAACTTAAAATCAACTACAGTGTCAGTTTTGGTGCCACTTTTGAAAGTGATGATGAGATTCTCCAAGACATAACCAGTAAAAGAGCATGAATTTGGTCTTCTTTGAATTTCTTTACAGAGTCATGTCTCAGGCATAAAGATGAATTTTAGACTCTGAAACAGCACTGTCATTAGTATGAGGTGAAAAGAACAGGACCGAGGACAGAACCAGGTGGAACGCCATTTGTATTTCCTGGAGCTACATAAGCTGACACATCATCCTTTTAGCACCTTAAGTCTCCAAGTTTGTGCTCATGTGCTTTGGAGTCATGATGTTGTAATGTGTGCAGTGTGGTTTGGCAACGTCATGATGAAACATCCAGGATCTTCCCTGAGAAGAAAATCCCCACAACATTTTCAGAAAACTGTTTTTTAATTGTTTCTGGACAACAAGCTGCCTCCTCAGCTCCTAAAAAAGACCAAGTTTGATTTATCAGAGCACACAACACTCTCCAGATCATGTTTATATAAAATATGTCCAGTTTGTGTGATATAATTTTACCCTGTGTTTGCAGATGCTGCCACAAACTGTGTTCACAAGCGAAGGTTTCTGTGAGTGATGCAGTGACTTCCACTACAGAGTTATGCTTATTTTTTAACACAGTGCCCCTGGAGGTTTTGCAGTTAAAAGCCTGTTAGTGCTGGTTTTTATTCTTGTCCCTTTTAAACAGAGATTTCTCCAGAATCACTGAATGTTTTGATGATATTGTGCACATGTAAATGATGAAAATCCCCAAATTCTTTTCAATTTTGCGAGGAACATTATTCTGAATTCCCCTCGTCTCACAGGGTGGTGAACCTCTGTCTGTGTTTACTTCTGGGAGACTCAACATTATATTTGTTGACAAACAGAGAAAAACACTCACCCTCAGTGGATCAGTGTCAAAAGCTTTAACTTGAATTTTCTGTGACTAAAGACAAAAGATTTTAAACCCCCCTTTAAACTTTTGTTCTTCCTCATCTTCTTTTCTACGATTAGATTTTCTCTGATGACTCTCTGATTATTGCATCGCTTTGAGGGAACAAGAATTAGTTTGGCTCCTCAGCTACAACACGCCCTTTTTTTCCAGGCAACAAGCGTTGAGAAACTCAGAGGATTCTGTGGGCAAGACAATAGGCCATTTCACCGGGGCCCAAACAGCCTCCCTCACAGCAAAGCATTTCAAAACCATGACTCTGAAGATGCCATTTCATAACCTTTCCCCCCTCCAGCAGGAAACAAAACCAACCCCCTTTTTTAAAAGTCTCATGCAGGGATAATCATTAAACAGCCCAAACAGAAACAGCAAATATCCCCCTCACCCAAACAAACACCAAGGCCTCTGACTCTTTGTCACCCATGTGGATAAACTCACGATGAAAATCTCCATAATCACTCAGAGCGTGACTCCACTTGTCAGTCATTCACTAAATTCCTTTGTCACATCTTATAAAGTCGTTTGCAAAGACTCAGAAACAAACATGCACACAGTAATGCTCGGGGACAAACTCAGGGCGAGACCAGACTTGTTTATGTCAAAAAATGTCACTGTTACAAAGTCACTCCTTGAAATGAAGTGGAGGGAAAGTGTTTTATCACCCGTTCTCATTTGTCAGGCTCAGAATAGAAGGAAAGACGCCTCCCTTCCTCAGTTCGAGTTTCAGTACAACAACGAGGGTCCGTTCCAACATCATCTAAAAACAAACAGCTTCTTTTGTTTGACTCTTCAGGTCCTCTGAACGTGATGTTATCCAGACAAGCAGAAGAACATTTGTGTCACCTCTGATATAAAGATGTCACTTTTGTCTTTTTATTACTAGTTTACACACAAAATGTGGAGAAAAAAAAGATTTAAAGCTCCTGTGAGGAACTTATAGTTGGTTATAAAACAGATAAACAGATACTAACGTCTTTACAAAGCCTACAAAAGTAAAAGGAACAACCAGGAGGTAGTTTGAATCCCTTGATTTATTTACAGTTCTTTTATATTCTGTTGCTGAGTACATGTCAAACCAAGTTACCAACACAGCAATTATATTTTCAGTAGCAATAATTCCTGTCAAGCTCTCTATCATTATTTGGTATATTTGACAAAAAGTTTGACAAAAATAACTTTGACCACAGGAATCGCCAAAGTCAACACAAAAAAGTTTCTCACAGTAGCTTTAATCTTAAAGAGCGTGTCATATTTTGTAAACTTCATACAGTTAATATCAAAGATTCAATATCACAACTGAGCAACTAATGTAACTACACTAAAAAAAATGTTAAAGAAAAAACAGGGATGTCAGTATAAAAGGATCTCTCTTCAATGTTTTAGGCTCTTTAAATGCAAATGTTGGTCCAACTTAACGAATAAATGCTGGCAACTTTGTCTGTCTACACCAGAATAACTAATCAGTTAAATGAAATATCTGTATTCTAAGTATTATTTTAGGCCCTTAAAAAACAACGTAAAATATTTGTTGTGTTTAAGCTGTAGCTGTAGTGCTACAATGCTCTACTACCTGGATGTAAACAAGCACAGATTAAAAATAGCATTTTACACACTGATACAGTTTTGCTGGATTTTGATCTAGAAAGTTAAATAAAGTTATTTATAAGCTGTGCTGGGTTAAAATGGCGTATGGCAACTCATCCAGAACAGGTGTGACGAGCTAACACATGTAGATGATGCTAGCTCTGCTAGTGTTAGCCACGCTCATCAAAACAAGACTTCACAGTCTGCATCCATAATTTGTGCCAGTGGCAACATTTCGAAGGACGGAAGCAGAAGAAAAAAAAGGGCGTATACAGAACGTGTTTTGCCTCACAAAAGGGCACTTAAGCTTATTGGTACTCAAGCATGTGTTTTAGCTCCTAGGAGGTGAGTTTATCACATTTTAACCAGTCAAAGGGGCAGATTAGTGTGATGAACCAACCAAGAGGGCACTAAAGTCACTGTTATGGCAGTAATGTGTGAATTTGGCTCTAAGGAATGCACTCTAGCAAGTGTTTGGCTCCTCAGAGCACATTTTAGAGTATTTTGGCTCCAAAGAGGATTGTTTAACTTGTGTTTTAGATCCAGAGATTGCAGTTTATTATGTTCTAACCAGCCAAAGGGGCAGATTTGTGTGGTGCACTGACTAGGAGGGCACTGTAGTACGTGTTTTGGCGTCCAAGAGGGCACTTTAGGGTATTTTGGCTCTGAAGAGGGAACTGTAGCACATGTTTTGGCTCCTAACAGGATACCTGAGTGTGTTTTGGTTCCCTGGAGGTCAGTTTATCATGTTTTAACCAGCTAAAGGGGCAGATAAGTGTGGTGCATTAACCAAGAGGGCACTAAAGTCAGTGTTATGGCAGTAATGTGTGAATTTGGCTCTAAGGAATGCACTTCAGCAAGTGTTTGGCTCTTCAGAGCACATTTTAGAGTATTACGGCTTCAAAGAGGATTTTTTAACTTGTGTTTTGGATCCTGAGATTGCAGTTTATCATGTCTTAATGGCTCCTAAGAGGATACCTGAGTGTGTGTTTTGGTTCCCTGGAGGGCAGTTTATCATGTTTTAATCAGGCAAAGGGGCAGATAAGTGTGGTGCATCAACCAGGTGTACACTCCAGTGTTTTTTATTGCTCACGAAGACATTTGGATGCAAGTTTGGCTTCTGAGAGGGCATTTTAGAGCATTTCTACTTCCAATAAGGCACTGTACTGCATGTCTTGCACCTAAGAGGGCACTTTAGCTTGTGTTTTGGATCTAAAGAGGGCAGTTTATCATGTTTTAATTAGCCAAAGGGGCAGATTAGTGTGGTTCACCAAACAGGAAGCCACTTAAGCGCACATCGTGTCTCCCAAGACAGCATTTTAGCAAGTGTTTTCAACCGCCACTCCACACCTCCCATGCACACCACCAATTTTTGTCAAATATTTACTGTTTTCTGAATGATTTCTTACCTTTAGACGGGACAGTCGGTCAGAATGACTTCAAATAAATACACAAATAAAAGGCATTTTGTACAACCTTGCTCTTTTCTTTCTCCTCTTGCCTTGTTTCTCAGTGTCAAAGAAAACGAGAGGGCCTGGTTTTACCTAGAAATCAACAATATTATCCACAAAAGAACGAATGCAAAACAGATTAGGAACTCAACATGTGACTGAATATGTCACAAGTGAACAGTTTCTAATCATGACCCTTTAACAATGTTTGAAAGCAGAATCAACCAAAAACTGCTGGTTGCGAGAGAATTGGTGCATGAGAGTAAATAAAAGTCGTACTCAGTGTGGGGAATTCCAGAGTTTTTCTATTTTTATGCCTTTATTAGATGTTCATACATTTTTCCATGGGCCAAATACAGCAGCTCATGAGAAGATATGAGCACAAGAAATGTGAGGATCTTTATAAAGCATGAGTGATGACAAACTTTAAGAACAAAAATGCATAGTTTAAAGGCATTTCCCTCTTTTTTTTACACTGTTAAACAAACTTCCTGTGCTGTGTCATGTGACCTCTCAGTCATCAACACCACGTCGAGTACAAACCTGCAGGTGACTCAGTAATACCTGAGCCAAAGAAAGAATCAAGTTTTTCTTCCTGACCGCTGCCAAAGAACTCCCGACACACTCGGTGAACACGTGTAATTAAATATGACCTTGAATGTGGGTTTCATGTGTAACTTTAGGTTAGTCACGCTCTGTGCTGCAGAAGTTTACCGTCTAACATCTTTGCCATGGGGAAATTTTCAGTGCATCCACATTTTTTGAGGCAAAAACTAAATCCTCTACTGGGTTATATTGTACAAGTTTGTGTGTCTTGAACATTTGGTAAAAAGCAGGGGTAATGTATGTGATCTGTGAACTGCAAGGCTTTGTAATTGAGGTGTTGTGGGTAGAAGCACCAGGAGGGAAAAACAGTAATTATCTCAGTGTTGTCAGTGTAAGCGTCTGTTTTAAAAACAAAAACAAAAACTCTCATATATGCATTGATCTCACTTCTGAAGTTTTTCATCTTCAGTGAAGTTAAGTTGTCGAATTCCACTTTGCTGCCTTCTAAAAGTCAAATATTGTCGTATATCCATCCACTCAAACATCATTCATCATGAATATTCCCAAATCAAAATGAAGGGGTTTTCCCTTTTTTCATCTCACGCCCACATCCTTGTACCAGTTACAAAAATTACATAACTTAACTCCACATTTATTTATCTGCCTGGTCTTGTTTTCTTTCCTGGATCATAAAAAAGCCCCAGTAGTTGAGTTTTCATTGCACCTAAAATTGCACAAAACCTAAATATTGTCAGAAAAGAATGTGAATGGAACCGCCAACATTTTGAAAAAGTTTTTTGCTCTCATGATATGGTTTGTTACCTTTTTTTGCAAAGTAAAAGCAGTATTTCAAAAGTTATGATAAAGTACAAATGCCCCCTCACAGTGTTCTTGTTACGACTAGAATTGCACAAAACTTGAGCTGAATTTTGCGCCACAAGACTCAGCTTGCGGAGTGCAGAAGGGGGACTGTAATTGGATGTAACCATGGATACCACAAACATTTTAGAAGAACACTACAGTGGATGTACAAAACCGATTCTTTCAAATTAAAATCGTATATAATTTTTTACCCACAAGGAAAATGTTAAAGCTATGGAATATGGCTGAGACAGATGATTGTCGTTTTTGTTTTCAGGAGTCTGAAACCACCTTGCACATGTTTTGTCACATAATGTCCTTGTTTTGGAACAAGGTTGAGAAAATGTGTTTAGAAATTGGCTTGTCCTTAAAATTAGATTTTGTTTCTGTATTATTCGGAGAGTTTGTAGACAGTAATGACTTAGTTAACCTAATTATTGTTCTTGGTAAACGATTTATTTTTAAGGCCATAGATAGATCTTCACTCAATATTATTTCCTTTAAAAGATTTGTTCAGAGATATATAGTCTTAGAAGGTTATATGGTCGAAACCGACAATGATGCCAAAACATATGAAAGGAGATGGGAGGTTCTCAAAGGTTTATTTTGAAAATGTTAACTGAACTGGTCTATATGTATACTTTTTTTTTGTACCATGTGTAGTTTTGTGTGGGAGGTGAGGGTGAGTGGGGTGTATTTTGTGTTTATGTTGTCTTGTCTGTTTATGTAATTATATTAAAAAAAACACATTTTAGAATAAAAACAAGAATAAAAATACCCTGACACAGGCTAATATGATTTTCCATCACATGAACCATTGAATTTAGGAGAAAATAACTTTAAAACAGCTTTAAGCAGACTGTTTTATCATTATCTTATTTTCTCTGGGTTGAACCAACAATCACTCACATGCATTCCCACACTTTTCCCTGTATTTGGGTCAATGACGTGACGTCCCTTTTTTTGTGTCCGAGTGCAATATTTCCTTACATCATGAATTGAGTATTTCATCACATGTATTTCTTTATTCTATGAAACCTGTGTTATTTGAACACATCTTTAAACTATTAAAATATAACATGTTTTTTTGTGTTTTGGTTCCTCAAACCCCCAAAATGTCAGGTGGTGCAACCGTCCTGACAAGTATCCACAGTAATTAAACTCTAAAAATTGAATGTCACTTATTGTAAGTGGAAATTAAAAACACAGTGGCATTATTTTATGCTTGAACCTTTTTAAATAAAACATTCTTTGCTAATAAAAAGAATTTTAAAGCTGTTGAGAAATGTAAAAAACTTTTGTCCCATAATTTTCACCTTGTCAAATGTCAGGGTGGTGCAACAGTAACATTAGACTTTTATTTTAAAGTGAAGAGAATAAAACAGGAAACAGGAAACTGCATCAGCCAGAGGAGCCCAAATGACATTTGTGACCAAGTGGAAAAGTTTGTAGATTTCTCTGAAATACTGATAAAAAAGGTTTTTTCACTTCATTGGTGACTGGAACAATTTCCATGTCAGGTGGTACAACCAATGTAATAATGTGAAATGTTGTTTTAACATAAAATTATTTATCTTATTCACAAATAAAACACACAAAATGAAAATGTATGAGTCACTACAGACACTTGAGAGATACTTGCCAATAATTGCACACAGAAAAAATAACAGGAACATATAGATATATTTTCATATATTTGGTTGCGCCACCTGACATTTTTGGGTGCTCAAATTAAAAATACTAAAAAATAATGAACCTAAAAACTTTGAAATGTTGGTCAACTACTGAAATCTGTTGGAAAACATAATTCTTCTATCAGAAATATGTTTTTATCCATTTTCACAGAACTTTTTAAAAATATGTTTTTAGACCCTCTTTTTGTCATTGACCCATTTACACTCTGAGCTGAGGTGATTCAAACTTCCTAATCCCTCACCTGTGAATCCCACAGGCAGGTGAGGCGTAGACAGAGGGAAGAAAATGGGTGTAAACTCCACGAGACCTCCGCCCATTGGATAACGGTGACGTTTTGGGAATAGGGAGGGGGGGGAGGATTATAAATGCAGCCATGGCGGAAAGAAAAAGTTTGTTGTGTGATCAATATTATAACGGTCTGCACGGACACAGACAGACAGAAAACACCTTCTCAGCTGAGTTTGGAGCATTTTTATTTGCGCCAAGATGAACAGAGTTATTCTCCAGCTTGTTGCAGTCGGATTCTGCTTTGCACTCGGTAAGAACTTTCGAGAAATTCACCTGTAAATTAGAATAAAGTCCTCAAAGTAGGTGTAAAGAGGCGACACTCATTAGAGTAAGTGTAAAAAATTAACGCATTTCTGCAGCAAGTTAATGCGCATGCGTAACTTGTTGTTTATGTTAAAAGTGTATATTCAGATGTGTGCACTTCATTTACCTTCTTTGCTTTTTATATAATTAATATTTTTCCATGATTTGGGAAAATTGAAGAAAAAAAGGAGTTTTCTTAACCCGGATAAGATCCTGTCAAACACGTTTTGTTGAAGCAAACCGTTACTATTTGTCTTTCTCTGGACACTATTTGGGTTTGTTTTCTTTAACTGGGTTTAACTGGGTTTAACTGGGTGTGCTCAGTGTTAGGGGGGATTTTGTCAAACTGGGTGTGACTGTTCCCTCTTCACCTCTTTGCTCTGGTCTCAGCTGTAGACTCGAAATAGAAACAGCATCATAAAAACAGGTGGTTGAAACCTAAAAATTGACACATACAGCATGATCACATGCAAACACTCATATGTTCTCATTAGTCTTTGGGCGTATCAGTCTGACGTGTGGTTTATCGTGATATTAGATTATCTTGGTTTAGAGCAGTGTTACTCAACCTTGGGTTCGTGGCACCAAATGGGGTCGCCTGGAATCCAAATGGGGTCCCCTTAAATGTCTAGTAATTGTTAAAAAATATATCCTACAAAAGAGAAATTACTATTCTTTTTACAATTCAAACAAGACAAACAACAACTGTGTTCCAAATGTTGTTGTATTTCGTCAGCATTTTGTTACATATTGTAGTATTTTAGTGTCCAAGCAATCTGTTTTCTATTTTTATTTCCCGTATTCAGTATTTTGCATTTAGAGCAGTAGACTAACTACAGTTAGTTACATTGTTTACTGCTATATATGCCTTTAATTGCCCTCTTGGGATAAATATATATTTTTTTACATTTGAAAGTTCACTTAATTAAGTCTTAATACTGATTAGTCAAAAATAAAGTTGTCACTTTGTGTATTAACCATAGACTGTATAAAACATGGACGTAGTCTCTGTGACGTCACCCGTCTGTAACTCCAGTGCAGTTTTGGAGCTATCACTACCCGATCCGTACCGGTAACCCAATCCGTTCTGCGCCTGTGTGTTGATGACGTCGCTTCCACCGCTCGCGACTATAGTGACGTCACGTGCATGTTGATACAGCCAATACAGTCTTTAAAATGTATTTCTTTGGGTTAGGGATAGGGTTAAAAGGGTGAACTAGGGTTAATTTGCTGATGTGTTGCTGACGTAAAACGGGTGTTACGCCAACGAGCGGATGTGGACGCGTTCTGTACATGTGCAGAACGGATCGGGTAGCCGGTATGGATCATGTAAGACAGAAGCAAATCGGCGGGCGCGGCCACATTGGAATTGGAACTAGTGACAGCTGCCTAAACTCACAGCTATTGGGCATCCATCAGTCACGTGATCTGAGCTGTGGCTCTGATTGGGCAGCTCTCGATCTTAATATCTTCCAAACGGCCAAGTTCAGAAAAAAATTCACCCCCTTCACAGTGTGCCGTAAGCGAAATTAGCGATCCAGACGGGAGACAGAGTCTGTACCAGGCTTTAAATACGCTAATTTCGGCTCTGAAAACGGCCTTTTTTTGCGTCCGTTTACGTGACTTGCGGTACTTCCGGAGCCAGCCTCAAGTGGTCACTAGAGGAACCGCAGCTTTTTAGCGCTTCCTGAGGTTGCCGCTTGGTATGAATTCTGGCTACTCTGTATTTACAGCAAAGTGTAAAAAACAGAAATAAACAAATTTTAGAGAAAATTGAACAGAAATTTGTGATGCCAAAATGGGGTCACAGCCAAAAAAGGTTGGGAACCACTGGTTTAGAGGGATTTGTTCCTCTTGGTTTGTCAAAACAATGTATGACAGTCAGTGACTAAGACAAATGTTGGTTTGTGTTAACATCCCTGTTTTGCATTTCATCCAAATACATACGTGCTTTGATTCGTCAGAAAAAGTTATCCGTTTTTTTTATCTTATCAGTGGTTGAGCTCATTTGCCCAAAAGGAAGTTTACTAAGGTTGATACAATGGACAGACTTTTATGGATCAGCCTCGTTTAAGATGTAATTTATAGATAGGAACCTTCAAGTTGTGAATAAAGCTTTTGTCCGTTCTTTTTTTTTTTTTTTAAGTTGGTTTAATAAACAAAAGTTGAAATAGTTAAAAATAGTTTAAATGGCATATAAAGACAATAAATAAACTATTAATATATTCAAAATTAATAGTTAACGTTGCCAACTTCATGCATAAAGTGTCAAAAAAAGTCGACAAAACTGAGTTGACTAAACAAAGTTGTAGAGTTTAGCTGAAGGTACAAAACAGCCAACAGCTAAAATCATTAGCTTAACGTTATTTGTACAAATATGAGGTGAATAGCTCAAGCTAGTGTAAAACAACTTAAACTTTCAAAATAGAAAGGGTATTTCCAAAAGAAAGCTATTTTCAGTGGCATTTTTTTGCTTTTTCATTGTGGCAGGAGATGAGATACTTTATTTTTACTCATTGGACTTTTCAGAGCAGAGTAGTTTGGATAAAAAACGTCTGAAAAGTCATCGTTTGAACCTCCTAAACCAACATACTCAACATGACACAGATCAGATCCAGATTCCCAGATTTAACACAAAGAATCTGCAGAGGTTTGCTGTTTTTTACCCTCTGTGCAAATCCCAGGCTTTACTGTAATGCCATTATTGCAGGCTGGGGTGAGGCAACCATGTTGGAAAAAAACAAAAAAGAATACCGTCAGAACACAAATGTTATTAAAAGACTGAATCATGTCCTGACCTGCCAGCCATTACTTGTGAAATTCCTCACCCTGTATTTGAGGCTTTGCCCAAGTCTCCAGTTCCAGTTCTAGTCTAGGTGAACTATTCAGGCCATTTGTTGTTATACTTTTGTGTTTCGGGGCTATTGTTGATCATTTTTGTTCTTAAGATGCCCGTGGCCATGTCATCGTGGTCTCCTGTTTCACACCACACCCCTGTGAGGACTAAATACAGATTCTTTTATGCTTTTCAGGTGGTTTCTTTGGCCTAAAATAGCTTCATGTACTCATTTTTGTGATGATGTGATGGTTTGAATATGCAGATAGATTCACTCACTCGTTGTATTAGTGAAGAGGAGAGGTGAACATGTGAGTGTGTAAGTGAACTCAAGGGAAAATTCGATGATTCAAATGTTGGTGCGGTCACTGAAATCAACATGTTTCAGGCCACTGAGACTTTCCTCAAGCATCAGCTCAAAGAAAAATAGGCTTAAATACTTTTCCTCTCTCCTGGCAACTTACAAATCCAGATGTCAGTGAAATATTGACTTTATTGAAGTCTTGAAAATCAGTTGCCTGAAGAAGTGAATATGTGAATTCTTGTCAGTCCAGCTTTCCAAGTTTGATTTGAAGATACCTTACCTCGTCGATAATATTCTATATGCAAAAACTTTATTATTATGATTATTATTTTCCCTTTTTATTCCTTACTGTTACCTGTACAAGAGAGCACAGTATACCAAAGCAAATTCCTTGTATGTTCATACCTGGACATTAAAGTAGATTCTGATTCTCTGAGCTTCCGTTTGTACTGACGTCAGTATCTGAATTTCAAATCATGGGAAATAGATAAACAGTAAGTAGCCTAACGTTAAAGATAAACAAAAACGTTCACAAAGTTTTGCAGAAAAGATGTTGACGTAAAGAATAAACTTTTAGAAAAACTTCAAGAAAGAGTGGCAATTAAAAAAGCAGCCAAATTTCTTATGGCAAAAAGACTCTTGGCTCAAACTTAGGCCAACTGATGAAAAAGTTCGCCGAGTGTGGTAGACAAAGAGTTGAAACTATTTACTTAAAGTTGAAGACAAACAAAGGGCAAACTTGTAAATACCAGTCAACCTGTTGTCCAAACTTACTCTAGGTTAACTTCTATGCTAGATATAATCATAAAAACAAGTTTTAAGCCTTGAGTATCTATGCTTATTTAAAAATGTGTATAAGAATCTTGTTATAAAGGCTGAGAAATACAGAGCAAAGCAAACTCAAATGAGTAAAACCACAAATTTAACACCCATGATATCAAAGTAACCCTTAACATTCGTGTCCACGCCTTGAGAAGTTGAGTACACAATTGCTCATCAATATTTTTATAGACTATTTGATTCATTTGTCTGTCGGAAGAACATTGTTTTGTTTTGTCAGACTTCTTCTAATGATGTGTACAAATGAATTCAGGAGGGAACATTTGTGAGAACATTTGATCCACCTACTCCTCCCATCAGTCCGGACACTCCCATCCTTAAAGATGTCGACATTACAGGCTGTGATCCTCATTGCATCCTGATGCAAGTCCAGAATATTTACACAAC
>RPOG01008341.1:0-14571 GCA_008086565.1 Thalassoma bifasciatum | reverse complement strand
CACTCACTCACACACACACACACACACACACACACACACACACACACACACACACACACACACACACATGCATGTAGACTCCAGTGTAATGAGTTAAAAGATGAAGCTGCAGATGAGAGCAGAGGGAAACAGTGAGGACTCATTAATCCAGTTAAACCCAGAGCTGGGACCCAGTTAGAGACAAAGAGGGTAAACTCTGTGCAGACCTGTATGTCCTACAGTCCCTCAGATACTTCAGAAAGATGATTTCAATCCAATAATGAGTCCATACACTCAAAAAGCCAAAGACACACCTCTCAGAGGAGAGTTCAGATATGACCTGAGGGTAATCTCAGACATTAAAAGCTGCTATTATTAACCTGAGGAGAAGAGGCAGTATTGATCTACCATGTTCATAAAAGCACAACACGGCACAGGAACCTGATCCCAGGGGATTAATTATACATGATGATGAGAAATAGACGCCCGTAGAGATCTGCATCACCCTGATCTTTGAGCAGGGTTACATTCATGTTTGGTATCTGAGTATTTACCCAACAACCATTCACACACTTCACACATAACGGGGAAGAATCAGAGGAATCTCATCCTAAAAGTATAGAAGTCTCAGAGTGTTGAAAATGACCAGATGGGACAGTCTGCCTCAGTGAGAGTAAATCATCATCTTTAATGATGTAAGGTTTGGATGTTGCCTGCTCTGATGCTGCTCACTTTAACTGACCTCTGTCTGACAACACACAGCCTGTGTTGAGAATCTGTGAGACATTCAGCTGACTTTGAGGATAAGTATGCCATCTAGACAACAGATCAAGCTGTATGTCAGGTCATACTACTACTACGAAAAAAGCTCAAACAGGGTCTGTAAAATCAGAGTTTATATATAAGATTTCATAGGTCTAGTTTCATTTCTGGACATCAGCAGAAACCTTGGTGATAACCTTAAATCAAAGTCTTTCCATGTCAGTCACACTGGTTTCAAACTGGTCAGCGGGGGCAGTTCCCTTAGCTGGACTTAGACTCTGGAAACAGAGAAAGAGCACAACCCCCAATTCCAATGAAGTTGGGACATTGTGTAAAGCGTAAATAAAAACAGAATTCAACTATTTGCAAAATTCTTGTTTGACAAAATTCAATAGAATGCGCTACAAAAACAAAATATTTATCATTCAAACTGGTAAACTTCATTGTTTACCATCTTTATTGTTCATCAATTTAAATTTAATGCTGGCAACATGTTCCTAAAAAACTGGAATGGGGAGACAAAAGACTGGGAGAGATGAGGAATGCTAAAACAAAAAAAAAACAGCTGTTTGGATCATTCCACAGGTGAACGGGTTCATTGGAAACAGGTGAGTGTCATGATTGGGTATAAAAGGAGCATCCCCAAAAGGCTCAGTCAATCACAAGCAAGGATGGGGCCATGTTCCAACTTTGTCAACAACTGTGTGAGCAAATAGTCCAACAGTTTAAGAACAATGTTTCTCAACATACTGTGGACTGCAGGAGTTTATGGATTTCATCATCTACAGTCCAATTTATCATCAAACGATTCAGAGATCCTGGAGAAATCTCTGAACATAAGCAGCAAGGCCCAAAACCAACATCGAATTTTTGTGACCTTTGACCCACATAATTGTGTAAAGGGTATTAGCACATGGGCTAAGGGACACTTCAGAAAACCATTGTTAGTTAACACAGTTCATGCTGCCATCCAAACCACTTTGTCTTTTTTCAGGGACGTCCCTGATTATTTCAGCAAGACAATGAAACCAAGACACATTCTGCACCTGTTACAACACGGTGGCTTCATAGTAAAGGAGTGCAGCCTCTAGACTGGCCTGCCGGCAGACTAGTGCAAAATACCACAACGGAGACTCTGGACTGTTGAGCAACTGAGGTTGTCCATCAACAAGAATGTGAAAGAATTCCAGCTCCAAAGCTTCAACAATCAGTGTCCTCAGTTCACAAACACTTATTGAGTGTTGTTATAGGTAAGGTGATGGAACATAGTAGGAAACATAAACCTGTTCCAGCTTTTTAAGAACGTGTTGCAGGCATCTTATTCAAATGACTGAATATTTGCAAAAACACAACAACAACAAATTTCATGAGTTTGAACAATAAATATCTCTTTTTTGAGGTGTATCCAATTATTGCACAGGATTTGCAGTTCATAGTATTCTGTTTGTATTTATCTTATTCACTGGAACTGGGTTTGTAAAAGTGAGCAGAAAAGAAGTGCAGTGTCAGAAATCTTTCAGCTCTGTCACATCCACCACATCACCCTCTGCACCCCTCACCTGCAGGCAAAAGTAATAAATCTGTGAACTGCTGATGCACAGAAAGTTCCAGAGAAAAGCAAATAATAGAGGTGAGGGTCGGGGCTGATGTTAGGGTATGGATTAAATTCTTATGTGGATTTTCTAATATTCAGCAGAGACACATAGATGCTGTAGGAGAGAGGAATAATGTCAAAGGAGAGACAAAGAGTGAGTAAAAAACTGTGTAAATATGTTTGTAACTATAAATCAACCTACTTCTTTCCACACTTTTTTTAAAAATTTCAAAATAAAAGCTCACCACCTTTACCCAGGTTTGAATAGTAATCCAAAAGAGACACTCTGTTAGACGCAGTTAGACGTGAGAGGAGCTCACTGTGTCAGTTTCAGGGGTAAGAAACAGCAACAGACGGATCTGCACCATGTCTTATGTAGATTAAACATTTTTAATACGCAGGACTAAAAACTAGTAAACCTTAGAACGGAGTTATTAACTTAATTTGTGATCCTGAAATGTGTCGCTTCTGCTATTCCACTATTGTGCACAGGCAGGGCAGAGTGTTCAAGGGTGAACCTCATGGTGTGTGACGTAATCCACGAGGCCATCTGCACCCCTCTATTGACACTTTTAAAAACAGTGGGGCTCAGAGTGTATTTGTACCAAATGTCATGCCTCTATCACCCTACCAATTGTGAAAATAAGGAACACTGGATAGAAATGGCGGCCATGTTGAAAATGGTCACTTGAGCCCCCGCCTCTTTGGTTTTTAAAGGAGCCAGCTAAAGACACATTAGATCAGTCAACCTTCAGCGCGTCTCCCTGAGACTCATCAGGAGGATACAGCAGGAGGCTGAGGACACAGCAAGGTGACCTGACCATGATAAGCAGCAGGACATGGGTCTGAGTCCAACATCCAGTTCTTTCTTGTACTGTTTTATCAGGTACTGCACTGACGTAGCCATCATGGGTGACGCCCTTAGGGAACATGGTAAGGCCCTTCTGTGGGGTCCAAATGTGTTCATAATAGAAATTTAACACTCAAAAACAGTGGGCTGCAAAGATGTTAAAGCAAAAATTACTGAGACACCATCAAAACATCTCAGCCCCTCTAACTGTGAAGGACTCAGGTGGGTGAGTGTGGGGGCGGCTGAGCCTCAGAGAGAGAGCAGGTCATTCTCTGACCTCACTTTTGTCAGCACAGAGAAAGCGATCAGTGTGTGATGATGTGGGGGCGGTGAGTAGACCTTCGAGACTCTTTATGGGTGAGGACTATTTACAGTTTACCATCAGTCTCTCTGAGCTCATTTCAGCTCTGTGTGAGTCCCTCCACTGTCTGCTCTCAGTGTAAGTAAGCTGCTCCCAGAGAGGTCCTACTATTTTAGACACTGACCCAATTTATAGAGCTTTGATGTCTAAATTTAATCATCCATTTGATAATTATTAATATCCTTCACATCCATACTGTCCCCACACCTACACTGGAGCGTTTCTGTGCTCCTCTGGATGTGAAGACAAGACTTCTTTAAAGGGACTATGAGGACGTTCTACGTGATCGTGAAAAAAGTCTCATTCCTAAGTAAATGCCAGATCATAACCCCCAAGTTAAAATGAGGCTATTGGTGCTAAAATGGGTTATTTCTAAATGCAAATTCCTAGCTTCTAAATTGGGACTGGACATGTCAGATTGGGCCGGATTTATTTACGACATGCCAAAATCTCTTTGAAAATACCAGGTTGATTGATAAGGTTTAGCAGTGAGGGGAGAGATTTGTATTTTACTCTGCTGAAGATGATTTCTGTCATTCATTTAGTGGAAACAGGAGCTGGACTGTCTGACAGAAAAGGGACAGAGGAGTAGAAGAAAGATGAACAGGAGAGTGATAGAGCACAGGCTAAAGGCTAACACACAAGTAGAAGGCTAAAACATGAGCAAAAGGCTAAAACAGAGAGTAAGCTGTTGGTGCTAATGTTCATTCCTGTCCACATGCAGCAGTTAGTCAACAGTGATCTGTTCGAACCTGAGGGTCTATTAGTAAAATGAAGAGTCAGGTTGCTTTGTTCTGCTTGGTGAGGTTGAGAGTTGGTAGATGAGCACTGGTAGGACATAACCAGGATTCACTAGCACAGCTAGATGATGATGATACTTTATTGTCAGATGCTAGATTTGAAATTTGTCTTGCATTAAAACAGCAGCTCCATCACACACAATTCAGGGGACAATATACACAAACATACATAAAACATTCAACAGGAACAAATGAATAAAAACATCAATTAAGACCTCACTGACTTTGTGTGATTTTGTGAGTTAAGCTCATCATTTAGTTTTAGGATGGACTGATGTATGAAGGACATGGTACATGTAGAGAGCTACTAACCAACACTGCAAACTCACAATGTTTGCTGGGCATCACGTCAAACAACAGCGCCATGTAACTGTTGATAAATACATTACCTCAAAGAAAAGTAGAGTTGAAAAGAAGATCACTTCCAACTTTCACTTCCATTACAAATACATCAGGACAGTTTGCGTTAGTCCTCTGGCCAAAGGGACTCCCTGCAATTCACTTCACATGGATCCTCCTCAGAGCTGTTTTAAATAACCTTATAATTCAACATTGACACCTTGTTTAAAGGGCGTCATCACTGTGTATGAGATGAACACACTGAATCTTTTATGTTGGATTGGACAGCCAATCCAGCATACACCAGTTTGTTTGTTTTTTAAAAAAATGAAATGACAATCGATAAAACTTGTTCTGTATTGAAATTCTACGCCGCTGTTACCCATCTGAAGATTTGCACGATTTCCTTCTTTGCAGCTGATGCATCAGCATCTCTATTTCATACAACAACCCAGCCGTGGTTATATTCTAATTTCTGATTGGGGAAAACCTAGGGCTGCAATAGGGCGATTATATGATCATGATTCATGATTGTGATAAATTCCAGATCAATTATGATGATCAGCTGTGAGCATATTTAATCCATCAAACAAGGCAGGATTGTGTGTGATAGCCAATCAGTGATGACCTTTTTCCTGCTGCACTGCTATTTTTAAGTTGGGCAGCAATCAATTGTGTCATTTTTTGTGGCCATTGTGCCACGCAAGCAACATTCAAAGACGAGAAGAACGATTACATGTGCAATTTCTTTATGATAATGATAATTGATGAAGGAGTCTTCATTATTCTTAAGGGAGCAATTCATTTATTTTGGGTCTTGTATGCCTGGAATTTTTTTTTGCTTAATTTGCTTTGCTTTGTGGGTTAGTAAAATGTTGAACTAATCTCTAGTTTCTTTAGTTCTCAGTGCAAATGATGTAAAACTGGCAGTGAAACATAATGCAAAGAACCATGATAATAATCAAGATTAGATGATGTGAAAAAAATATATCATGATTCTTTTTTTGTGCCATATCACCAAACCCGAGCAAAACCTTAGAGCAACAGTGACTTATTTTAAAATCACCAGGGAAAACCTGATCACACATGTTGTGTTCAATAAATCCAGAAAAAGGAGTCTGGCACATCAGAACGTTCGTCTGTCTAAGGCTGGACCAAAGAGTCAGGAAACAACCACAATAAAGCAGAACAGGTTCAATCTCTAGTTTATTTAGCTTGAACTCATCACAAGTTTTCTTTTCACCCCAGTGAAGCTCAGATTAAAGCTGAGCTCGGATAAGAAGAAATAAAAGTCTTAGCAGAAGTCCTCCAGCTCTATCTACTGTTAACAGGGCTGGACAGAAGGTTTCCTCTTACCTTTAAGTAAAGAAATAATATCATAGCTCCCATGATTAACCTTTTTACTCACCCGGTGTTTCAGAGATTTAAGGATTAACCTGGTCCCTATGAAGCGTCATGGCTGAGCTCTAGGTACAACGCACTCAGGGTTTAACATCAGTGCTGGTTTCACAGAGACTGAGCGTCCACAGCTCGGAGGCTCTGGAACAATCCAGAGGTCCAGTTCTGACTCAGTGATTTCCCTCTGTTATTGCTGAATCTTTCCCGACTTAACTGATGTTTGTTCATCTTTTTCTTTTAGAACAGGGTCTGAGAACTAAAATGGTTTGGTTGGTCTGAATCAGTGAAGCACAATTACTCTCATCAGAATTGGGATCAGAGAATGTGCAATAATGTAATCACACAGAAGGATTGGATTAGCATTTGTATGTCTACATGTGCATCTGTTTGTTTATAAATGTTACAACCTGGTTCACCTGTCAGCTGCTCTGATTCAGTGTTTGTTTGCAGTGAGGCTGTGACAGGGAACATGGACTAACAAATGTTTCTGTTCCTCTCACTAAACACCTTGATGGACACTTCCTTTATGGTCTGCATCAACAGCAAAAAGACTTTTACTTAAACACAAACATTCCTTCAATATTCTTTTTTCGATTTGGGACTTTGAAGAAGTTTGCTTCAGATTTTTTCCTGAAACATTTACAAAGCTTACATATTTTGGAATGTAAACCCATTTCCACCAGTTAAAAATAAGAGATGAAAACTTGGCTCTGCTAAGAGTTTTTTTTTCCTCATATCAAGTCAAAATTTTGAGATGAAATTCAAAAATCCTGGGAAAAAAAGTCAACATTTTAAGAGAGAAAGACAACATTTTTTGAGAATCAAGTCAAAATGATGAGGAAAAAGTCAAATTTCATGATTTAAAGTCAAAATGTTGAGATAAAAAGTTGAAACTTTGACTTTTTATCCTAAAGTTTGACTTAGTTTCGATGAAAAACTCTGAATACGGGCAGTTTTCTTTCTTTTCGTGCCAACTGGTGGAAATTGGCTTCTATAGTTCATTCATTCACCTGCAGATCAAGATATATATTGGGACAGACACGTGTAAATGTACCCTCTGAAAATAATTCTCAAATCATTTTTTGTTTATTAAGTGTCAAAATATGCATCAGTTTTTCCTCAGAATACCCCATCTCTACTTAAAACAGTCCCCTATTTTTGGTGATCTGGATGGATCATAATTTGTGACTATAGAGGGAGAAAGGTCAGTGATGGGTGATCCACATTCACTTTCAGTTGGAGAGAGAGCAGTGCACTGCACTGACATCAATGCTTAAGAAGCAGTTTTACTTGAACCTGGGGAAAAGTTTGAAGTGTCCAACTGTGACTCTACTTCATCAGCTGAACCGTCCATTCACAGGAAACTCACCTGACGTACTAAAAAAAAGTCACACACTCTCAACAGGGGTGTAGCCAGACTTGTTAGACTGGGGTGCCCTGACCAGATCACTGACTTATGCCGGGGGGCCATAAAGTTTGGGAGCATCTACTCCAATAAAAGGAATTTGTTGTTTCAGTTATACACAACAAATAAGGATCTATAGGCTACAACATTAAGGAAAAATAATGAACTGAGAAAAACTAAACTAAACCAAAGCATCGGAAAAAACATTGAAAACTCAAATTAAACTAAACTGTATACTGTAATGTACTGGTAATGACTGTAAAAGCTTATTAGGTGCATTCTAAAAACTGAAAATGTATCAAATAGAAATAATAATCAATAATCTCTGCATATAACAAAACATGTAGCCATATATTAGTATTCATCAACAGAACGTGTGTTTCTCCCCATTAGCATTGTTGAAGATGACTGAATTACATGATTGGACTACTTCAAAAGCAAGTTCAAGGGAAAGTTCCTCCACTTACAAGAGTCAAATGTTAAAGTAGAGGTAAAATAATGTTTATTTTAAGTGCACAGATGGACAACAAATATCATATTACACGTTGATCTTAGATGCTGTCATCACTGATTTGGTGACACGTCAAGCAGACAAACACTGTCAGTGTAAGCAAATATGAGTCTGTTTTTCTCTCTCACTGACTGCAGCCATCTTGCAGAATGTTACAGCAGAGGGCATGCTCCGTAAAGGAAATGACATCAGCCCTGATGTTTATCAGTCATACATTACACCCTTTAGTCAATGGATGCATTACTTTTCTGGTCATCCTTTGATATAATCAAACGGCGGGGTGAAAAATCACTCTTTTTGTTTTAAAACATAAGTGATGATTCTCATCAATTAACTTTCAAACGTTCCCAATTTTAGCACTTTTACCTCGAGCAAACAGATCAGTTACAACTACAGCTGACATGTTGTTTTAGGGATGGCCATTTCAGGCTTAAATACTATTTGAGAGTCACTGCTACCTATGGGCAGTATTTTCTGATAACATGCTGCTTTCATCTCTCCATCAATTTTGATTAATTTTTCTGAGCCTTTGTAGCTCACACATCCCCAAAACATCAGTGATCCACCTCCGTGTTTCACAGTAGGAATGGTGGACCTTTCATCATAGGCCTTGTTGACTCCTCTCCAAATGGAACAATGTTTATGGTTGTGGACAAAAAGTTTAGTTTTGGTCTCATCACTCCAAATGACTTTGTTCCAGAAGTCTTGAGTCTTGTCTCTGTGCTGTTTGACGTATTGTAAGCAGGATACTTTGTGGCATTTACATAGAAATGGCTTTTTTTCTGGCGACCCAACCATGCAGTCTACTTTTCTTCAAGTGCCTCCTTATTGCGCATCTTATCAGACCAATTTTTTTCAGAGAGTCCTGTATTTCAGCTGAAGTGAATTGTGGGTTTTTCCTTGCATCCTGAACAACTTCACTGTCAGTTGTAGCTGAAAGCTCTGTCATTCTACCTGACCATGGTTTGGTTTCAACAGAATTCCTCTCTCTCCACTTCTTAATCAGAGTTTGAACACTGCACATACGGTTGGATTTTCTTTTCCTGCTGATCTTTTGACAGTTTCTTTGCTTTTCCCATGACTCTGAATCCAAAAATGTCAGTGCAGCACCGGATGAAAGATGCAAGTGTCTGTCAAGAGCTCAGAAACTCACTGAGCTTTTCTATACACACACACACACACACACACACACACTGATTACAAGCAAATAGATCACAGGTGAGGATGGTTACCTTTAGGAGACATTCAAACACATTTGTGTTAACTTGTGTTCATGTTATCAGGCCAAAATCACCAGGGTATGTAAACGTTTGATCAGGGTCGTAACGATTTAAAAAGAGTTAACAGTTGTTTGTTAATAAATGGCTTCACCCAACCACTAAGCATTTTTTGTTATCATTCATATTCTCTGAAAAATGGCCAAGAAATCAGAAAATTCTGCTGGAGGTGTTGTAAACTTTTAGGCACAACTGAAGCTGTCAACCTCATCCACATAGAGAACTACACAGCTCCTACTCCTCTGAGCAGAGCTGTAAAATCGGCCTCATAGATAAAAAAATCCCCTCAAATATACCACAGAGGGTGTCTGCATGTGGACATAGGGGGAGAAGGATGTACCGTCTTTAGTGTAGAGGGAGATCTCCACCTTCCTCTCTTCAGCTCCCAGCAGAGCTTTGGCCATCTGAGCCACGGCCGGTCTCTTGGTGTGGGGCCCGTACAGGAAGCTGCAGGTGCACGGCTTCTGCATCACCTCGGCCCGGCTGTAGCCGCACATCCCACAGAAGCCGTCATTACAGAAGATGATGGCGCAGTTCTCCACCTGAGCGTTGGCGATGATGAACTTGCGATCTGTGGAGGGTACAGGTGTATTTTACAAACTTTAACACACTTCACTCATACACACATACTTTCCAGAGACATCGGAGCTCTGACCACTCTGTGTGATCATCGTTTAACTAACAGAGTCATGACAGAAATAACCATGTGTGAAATTTTCCCTTTAAAACACCAAAGTTGTCAATCACTTTGAACTCAGTGTTAATGTAAACATAAACTCTCCTGTTTGCCCCGGGTTGATCCAACAACAGCTAAATTAGCAAGGCTTCAACAATTCAAATAAGAGGAAGCTGTTCTGCCCCAAGTCAGCTGCGACTTGACTCTGCCACTGACTCTGATGAGGTGTGTGTGAGGTATCCCGTATGGAAACAGGAAAAATGTACAAGAAGTTTCCACTTTTATACGTCTGTGCATCATATAAGACTTGTAACTTTCTTACAATGTTTTACTCTTAATAGTGGACACTTCTACATTTTTTTCAGTATGAATTTCAGTTAGTATGAATCAAGTTAAAATGATATATGTGGTGTATAAGAAAGTTACATGGCAAATTAGGTTTCCCATACTTGGTAATTTTTAACAATAAATTAATGCATTAGTTAAAGATACTTTTAATATTTGAACTTATACATTTCAATACAACTTAGAATCGGTGATGAAACTGATGAGTGTGTTCCTGAACTAGAGCTAGATCACCCAGAGAAAACCCACAAACAAGGAGAACATGCAAACTCCACAATCAGAGGACCTCTGTTTTTGGGACGGGGTTTGAAGCCATGATCCACCTTGATTTTTGTCTTATTCATCCAACAAAGCAGTTTTAAGATTCTGAGCTCAAAATAAGATGTTCCTGATGACACTAACATCTGAATATGACCAAGCTCTAGCCAGTAAAGAATGCCAGATTAGAGAGCAACGGCAAGTGGAAATTCAAACTCAAGTGCTAACCTATGAAAGCAATCTCAGACCAGTCATTCTGAAGTGTTTCACTCTTTGCTATTTACTGTCAGACTTGACGAAATGACTTATGCTCCAGATTGTCTCTATCTCTCAGGACATGAAGCTTTCTATGAGAGCACCTCGTTCAAACAGGGAATGTCTGAATCAACTGTGTCAAACTGGTGTAACAGGCCCAAATAAAACCCATTTTTGGCAAGATCACCTTTGTTTTTAGAGTTAACAAAGATTTATTGCTGCCCACATAGTTATCTCAAGTTTTTCTATGTCATTTTATGCTCAGATTATGATGTACTTTTACTTGTATGTCTTATGTGGCTCCTCATGTAAGTTCCATCAGTGATTTAATGATACTTGCAGGGTTTTAGTTTGACGATGGTTGTCGAACTCATATAAATTTACTGCTACACGTCTCTACTAAGGATGTTGTTTGTGAATTTACTGCCACATATTGAGCCTATGAAGTTCCCACTTCATATAGGATTCATATTGCACAACTTTACTAAGGAATCATATGCATTTCTTACAAGGTTCACATGAAAGAGATAAAAACTTTAAAAAATCTATCTTTATCTTTTCCATATGGAGTACACTGACTCTGATCAGCTGTATGTGTTTGATAACTCTGAGTACAACCACAGATGCTTCAAGACAAAAAAAAAAAAACTTAGTCAGTGAAGAACTTGTTCATTTCCTAAACCTGTTTAATGTCAATAAGTTCTGATCTGTAATCAGTGTCAGTCAGGTAAACTACCAACAGTTTGTATTTTTCAGATGACAACAACAACAACGTGTCTTATGTCCATCAAACATGTTTTTTTTCTAAGAGTTTGTGATTAACGTGTCATCACTAATCCATCCAGAGGAAAATGAGAAAATTCAGGCTGGATTTTTTTCATTCACTCTGACATGAAGAAAGTGAGGCTTTGAGTAAACTTGAACATCAGATGTTCATGTGTCACTCCCATCACACTGCGCACCAGGACAGCGCAGCTTCACACACCGAGAGAACAGAGCATCATCATCCCAACAGCGGGAGGAGAAAGAATCACTGAGTGTTTAACTCCTTTACACACACACATGCAAACACGCGCGCGCGCGCACATACACACACACACACACACACACACACACACACACAGACTTGCGCGCGCTCCCCTGTACTCACTCTGTCCCTCGAACTTGCGGATGATGGTGTCCAGGAAAGTGTTCTGAGGAGCCACATGTCCCCGTCTGACAGGCATGATCCACAAAGAGTCAGTCCACAGAGTCAGTCCACAGAGAGGAATGGTCCGAGTTTCTTCCTCCTCTCAGCCCCTCACCTCTTCCTCCTCCACCTCCTCTTCACCCTGACCTGAGTTTGTCTCTGGAGTTTGGTTCAGACAGTAAACCCACTGTCCTCCTGTCCGGGGAGTCAGAACCTGCTTCACACTCTTTCTCCTCTCTCTCTTTCTCCATCTCCCAGTTTTCAATGCTCTTTTCATTCTGGAAAACAAGCCCCGCCTACTATTTAAATCCTTTGCTCTGATTGGTCACATGATGCTTCAGTCATACATTTAAGACAACAAAACATGCAAACGCATGCTCCTTCTCGCTCTCTCTCTTTCTCTCTCTCTCTCTCTCCCTCACACACACACAAGTTCAACCAGAGCAACTGTGGATACGGAGCTCTGTGGCAGTGATTCCCAACCTGTGGGTCGTGGCCCCCTGGTGGGCTGGAAGATGTTTCAAGAGGGCCGCCAAATAATTTCCAAAAAAGTGAGCAAAACATACACAATACTGCTTGAAATGTTCAAACCCAGTCACGATTCAAAGGATTTTAATTCCAGAGATACCAAGCCTTTTCTTTTTTTTTTTATTGCTCTGTCATATTTTTTCTCACTGTGGTCTCATTTTTCTCCAAAAAGTGAAGTCCTGCTCCCTTGTGGGTCCAGGCAAAATTCAAAATATTTCAGAAGTGTAAATACATGTTGAATAATCATCATTTATGGCTTGATAAAAGCAAAAAAAAAAAAGGTAGAATATTTTGTTTTCTACAGTATTTAGCTCCGTTAACGTGTTGTTGACGTCACTCATGATACATTCAGGTACTTTGGAGAACTTGAGAATCTGAAAATTTTACCAGTTTTTTAGGTTTTGGATGGTTTGTGAACACCAGCCATTCAAAAGTAAGTGGGTTATTTTGCTCCAACCAATGGGTTTGGTATCCCAAGGGTTAAACATTTTTGTTTAGTTATTTATAATAAAAAAATCGCCCAGAGAAGGCATCATATGACCTTTGTATTTAAGGGGCAAGAGGTGGGCTGCGAAAAATATTTGAGACGTAAAAGTGGCCCTGAGTTGGAAAAGGTTGGGAACCACTGCTCTATGGGGACTGACTCACTGCTGGAGACAGACTCTAGTGGACACTCAGGGAACTGCAGTATTTCCGGGCTCTGTCTTGACTTTCTTTCATTTCCAGATCTCAATGTTTTGTAAAATTCTGAACAGTTCTATAAATTGGTTTCGGAGAAATACAACAAAACAGCAAATTTTGGCAGACTTTCTTTATTCAACAGAACAGCTTTCATGTTCGACATACTTACATATAAAAAACAAACATACAGGGAACAGTATAAAAATCTTATAAAAAGGTACAGCATGTTAAGTGAGTGTAAAACAGTTTGAAATATTAAATTTGGCTTTTTCTTTTAGAAGAGGAAACATTTTTTTTTACATTTACACCAGTTGTTTGTTGTCATCACTCCTTTCCTATGGTGATAGCCTTTTACAATTATATCACTGATATGTCTTTAATGTTCAGTTTTCCATAATGCACTCAGCCCAGCCATTTTTACAAATGTACAGGTTTTCAGCCTGGATCATCTGATTTGCCAAAAAATGTCAGTTACATATTTTTCTTTCCAAACACACTGTTTTTGGACATTTTTTACACACTGACTATGAATCCAAAAGTCCTCTCCTCAGTGCTCAAGGCTTTAACAGAGGTACATGGACCCAGCTCCTGGTCAGGTAGAGACTGACAGAAACTGAAGAGTGTTCTTTTGTTCTGTAAAGTTCCTGCTGAGAGCTGCAGGACAGATGACAACCTAAGACCAACTCACTCTCTTCATTTAAGGTTTGAACAGCATCAGATTGTGTGTGTGTGATTAGTAAGTTAGCACCATCAGTGTGTTTGTGGTGATCAGATTATCCAGAGCTTCCACAGTCAGCGCATCCAGAATCTGTCTGTTGGCTCATGTTTCAGCTCTGTTTCCTGATTGGACGGTCTGATCCTTCACCACGGAGCCATGGTTCAGAGTTCAGCATTTAAACAGCAACGCATCAACGTGACAGGGAGGGTTTTCCCAGGATTCTGTGCAGCTCTGTAGACATGAGGAAAGGTTTCTGTGAACTTCCATCGTTCCTCTCCAAGTCATCACCTGGTGGAAGAAATGGATGGATGGATGGATGGATGGATGGATAGATGGATGGATGGTTGGATGAAAGGTTGGATGGATGGAAGGATGGATGGATGGGTGGATAAATGGATGGATGGATTGATGGATCGATGGATGGATGAATGGATGGATGGATTGATGGATGGATGGATGGATAGATGGATGGATGGATTGATGGATGGATGGATGGATGAATGGATGGATGGATAGATGGATATATGGACCGATGATGGATGGATGGAAGAATGGATGAATGGATGGATGGATGGATAGATGGATGGGTGGATGAATGATTGGACAGATGGATGGATGAATGGATGAATGGATGGATGGATGGAT